>JAJOZX010003855.1:267500-280000 GCA_023014485.1 Bathynomus jamesi
TTGCAGTAGTTTCTTCTATACTACTCTCCGAGTTCTTCTTTAGTGGCTCGGAGGATTCTGAGAGGCTTATTAAATTCTTTGATTTTTCTGTCCGATTCTTCTTGTAGCTTATCGGGAGATTCTAATGACTAAGTTTTCTGAAGAGAGCACGGCTCGAAGGAGAAGATAAAGACTTGTTCTTACTGTGTTTTACTTCTAAACTGTTACAGGTAATGCTCAGCCTCGTAGTTGGTATCAGAACAAACATGGAAGAAATTGGTGGGCTTTATATACCCCAATTCTACTAACATCATCATTATTAAATGTTGAAGAGGCTGTATTATCTTTGCACAATATTTGAAAATAAAGTAAATCTTTTAGCTGTGTAAGGTTTAAACGAATAAACAAGATATTTGAAGATGAAGCCATATTTTTATCTTAAACTGCGTATTTTCAGATCTGATGTTATCATGATCTGCCAAGTTAACTAAAAGTGGAAATTGAACTATGCATCTTTACACTAAAATATGCATATGAGTAAAAATTAAAGGTTTAAGATTTACAATTAAATGCTTAGGCAAGAATGATATTGTCTAAATTGTTTATCTAAATTAAAGTATTAATCTTTGAATTCTTTTATATTATATAATAACTCACTTGTTCTGTATAAAAATTTGTAATGTAAAGGAAAATTCGTCATCTAACTTGAAGTAGTTAGGATGTTATTTCCTCATTTATATTGTATTAATGGTACCCTATTAGATTATCGTATAAATTCCATTTTAGAGGGGGAAACACTGTAAAAATGAACAATGACTAATCCATATTCATTTTTACATAAGAAACCAAAATCGCCTAAGCGAGTTTTGGATAAAAATTGTATTTGTAGCTTCCTATTTTTGTTTGTGTCATAACCTTACGATCTCCCATTTCTATGGTTTAGTCGTATCCATTTTCCATTTTTCATTTTTGTTGTAGAAGTTATTATAATTAATTATGATTGTCTTGCATCTCACCCTCGACCCTAGATTATGCATACACATTGCATGTAACAGGATTGGAACCCGCAGTTGTACTTCTTAGTCATTAATACCCACTCTTTGTCTCTAATTCGTTCTTGTAAGTCTTCCTAATAATGATTTGTACTATACGTACAAATTCAATAACTATGACGTCACATTTTCCCGTCATTAATTTCCCTTCATCATATCTCTAGTATTCAATGTATGAAAATTCTTTAACATCATCATAAAAACTGTACACTCTATAGAAGTCATTATTTATATGTTATGTAGTATAAATATTATTATTCAACCATATTCATCCATACCGTATGTGCCCATGTACTTTGTATTATATTTCTAAAATCTTAATTGTCTATTAATATGAAACACTGTAACAAAACAAAGTTATAGTAACTGTTTAATTATAATTAACTGTAATACTTTTAATTTAATATAATGTAATGTACTTTAATGAAACTGTACTTAATGATGTAATGTACTAAATAACGTAGTCAATGTACTTTAATGAAATTGTAGTTACGATAATAAATGAATTGATAATTATAATCATAGTTACAGTAGACCAAAATTACAATGTACTCAATGTCCGACCCGACATTATGTCGCCATAAGGAATGTCGAATCGGCAATACTGTTGTTATGTATTTTTATTATTATTTTTCCGTTGTGATAAATTTTGATGTGCTTTCTACTTTGCCAAATAATTGATGACCTGTTGTTTTTTAAAATCTCATAATCATTTTTTTAGATTTAGCTGAATAATGAATCCTGAGTAACTTTTGCCATGTCATGTTTTGTATACATTCTTTCTTCATTATAAATGTTGAAGTCATGTCTTGCCTAAGCATTTAATTGTAAATCTTAAACCTTTAATTTTTACTCATATGCATATTTTAGTGTAAAGATGCATAGTTCAATTTCCACTTTTAGTTAACTTGGCAGATCATGATAACATCAGATCTGAAAATACGCAGTTTAAGATAAAAATATGGCTTCATCTTCAAATATCTTGTTTATTCGTTTAAACCTTACACAGCTAAAAGATTTACTTTATTTTCAAATATTGTGCAAAAATAATACAGCCTCTTCAACATTTAATAATGATGATGTTAGTAGAATTGGGTATATAAAGCCCACCAATTTCTTCCATGTTTGTTCTGATACCAACTACGAGGCTGAGCATTACCTGTAACAGTTTAGAAGTAAAACACAGTAAGAACAAGTCTTTATCTTCTCCTTCGAGCCGTGCTCTCTTCAGAAAACTTAGTCATTAGAATCTCCCGATAAGCTACAAGAAGAATCGGACAGAAACCTCAAAGAATTTAATAAGCCTCTCAGAATCCTCCGAGCCACTAAGGAAGAACTCGGAGAGTAGTATAGGAGAAACTACTGCAAGTAACAGATCCGTTGCTGCCTCCTAACCAGAACCCCCGTCGACTTCGAACCAACCCAGGGCCATAGACGGAGGGGTTAACACACACACACACACATGTGTATATATATATATATATACACACACACACGTTATATATATATATACACACACATACACGTGTATATATATATATATACACACACACACACGTGTGTATATATATATATATACACACACACACACGTGTATATATATATATATATACACACACACACACGTGTGTATATATACACACGTGTATATATATACACACACACACACACGTGTGTATATATACACACACACACACGTGTATATATATATATATACACACACACACACACATGTGTGTGTGTATATATATATATATATACACACACATGTGTATATATATATATATACACACACACACACATGTGTGTGTATATATATATATATATACACACACACATGTGTGTATATATATATATATACACACACACGTGTGTGTGTATATATATACACACACACACACACATGTGTGTATATATATGTAAAAAGTGAACAATGAACAATTCCTCCACCATCATTATATGAATTCATTGTCCATTTTTACATAAGAACCAAAATCGCTTAACGCGAGTTTGGATAATAATTTTACTTGTAGCTTCCTATTTTTGTTCATGTCACAACCCTACGATCTACCCTTTCTATGGTTTAGTCGTATCCATCATCCATTTTCCATTTGTTATAAAAGTTATTATAATTAATTATGAATTGTCTTGCATCTCATCCCCGCCCCCATACGTCCATATTTTAGCTTGACCATTATCGTATGTAATTTTTATTAAATAATCATCTTTACTCGTGTCAATCATGAAATGCAAAACTTTCGCAGTTCGTTCGGGAACGCGAAAAAACGTTCTCGTATTTTTTCATTTTTATTTTTAATTATATTGACCTCCCGAGATGAACTCGAATAAATGCTTAGCAAGATCACATTCCGCTCATCGCAGCAGAATTCGAACGCTCAAAGTTAAAAAGTCTCCTTTCGCTTTGATTCGAATTTATAACATTATCATGTGTTATGTTATATTATGTGTTATGTTATTATAATATACTGTATTGTTTCTCTGCCTGGCCACTAGTTCGTTATCGGCTTACGTCACATAGTTATCCCCGTTCTCATTACTTGTACTTACTATTTCTACCTAACTGCCATTCAAATTCCGTATTACTTATGTATTACGTTATCATAAATATCGTATTTTCATCCGCTTTCCTCATCGCTGGCTAATTAGACTTTCAAACTCTGATAACCAACCAGGTTCTAATATTATTTAACATAATTTGGCGTAATTATTGTTAACTATAAATATATAACATTGTTGTTAATCCCCTTTAAATTATAGAACAACGGTTAACTCCCCTTCATTATATCAATGGTATCACCTATTTAGATTATTTCAGTAGTATATATGTCAATTAACAATTTGCTAAAATTGTAATTAAATGTAATGATTTAATTTATCATGTAAGAATGTACTTTAATGGAATTGTAATTAAAACAATAATAAGTGAATATGAATTAATTAGTAATTGTAATCGTAATTGTAATGAACCAAAATTAATACGTACTCAGTCATGTACTAAATTTGTACTATTACGAAATGATATCGCCTCCATAAATGTAGAATCAGCGATACTACTGTTCTTTTTTTATTTTTTTATTTTTTATTCTTTTTAGTTGAAATCATGTTTAAAAAGGGGGGAAATTTAACCTTCAACTGTCCTCCCCCAAAACATTAGACTATATTATACTGTACTTATGAAAATACTGCACTTCATTTATTGCACTTCTGCATTAGACTTCTGATTAGCACTTCATCGTTGCACTTCATCATTGTACTTCAGATTAGCACCTCATTAGGAGGGGGCAGAGGCCCCTTGCCTCCTTAATATATTTTTAGATTCCGGCCTGAGCCATGGTCGAAAGAGGTCGAACCTCTACCCCTGTAAATTCAGAGTACCAACTGTAATTTTTAAGAAGTAAACCAAAGTAAGAGAAAGTTTTTATTTTCCCCCTCGAGTTGGGCTATCTTCTATTATTGGAAGAAAAGAATTAACAGAGTGTCGACCCCATAAAGCGAGAGAAAAGAATTATAGAAAAGTATAAAGAAGAAGCATCCGTTGCAGCCTCCTAACCAGAACCCCCCGTCGAATCCGAACCGACTCAGGGCCATAAAGGGGGGTTAACATATATATATATATATATATACACACACATGTGTGTATATATACACACACCACACATGTGTGTGTATGTATATATATATATATATATATATATATATATATACACACACATGTGTGTGTATATATATATATATATATATATGTAAAAATGAACCATAAATAATTCCCATATTTCTATATTATCTTATCCTTCATGTAATTCTTATATTCATTTATATAGTCTCTGTATCCATTGTAAGAAAAGGTATCCATTTTAAAAATTCATGTGTTATATGGTTCATGTATTTATATAATTCTGTATATTCTTATATATTTAACTTTATATAATGCCTATACTCATATGTATGTACGTGTGTGTATTCATTTTTACATAAGGACCAAAATCGCCCAACGCGAGTTTGGATAAAATTTTTGATTTGCTTTCTACTTTGCTAAATAATTGGTGACCTGTTGTTTTTTAAAATCTCATAATCATTTTTTTAGATTTCGCCTAATAAGGAATCCTGTTTAAGCTTTGCAATGTTCACATTTTGTATACACTCTCGTTATAAACAATGAGATCATGTCTTGCCTAAGCATTAAAATTGTACATCTTAAACCTTAAAATTTCATTCATATGCATATTTTAGTGTAAAGATGCATAGTCCGATTTCCACTTTTAGTTAACTTGGCAGATCATGATATCGTCAGATCTGAAAAGTCGCGGTTTAAGATAAAAATATGGTTTCGTCTTCAAATATTTTGTTTACTCGTTCAAGCCTTACCACAGCTAAAAAATTTACTTATTTTTAAATATTGTGCAAAAATAATACAGCCTTTTTAGCATTCAATAATAATGATGTTAGCAGTTTTTGGGTATATAAACCCATTAAAATTATTCCATTGGCATTTAGAAGCTAATTCAGAGGCTGAGCACTACCTGTATCTTTTAGCAGTAAAGTTACAATTGGAGAAACTTTTTATTGTTCCCTTCGAGCCTTGCTCCCTTCAGAAAAACTTAGAAAACTTTCCGGATACGCTATAAGAAGAATCCGGAACCTTCAGCATTTAGATTGCAAATCTACCAGAGTCCTCCGAGCCACTATAGAAGAACTCGGAGAGTAACATAGAAGAAAACCACTTCAAGTCACACATCCGTTGCTTGCCTCCTAACCAGAACCCCCGTCGATCCGAACCACCCCAGGGCCATAGACGGAGGGGTTAACAACTGGCGACCCTTTAACCAGGATCTTCACGACTCCAGGATTCTTCCAGTCTTCCAGACTCTGGAACCAGAACCAACACCCAGTTGACCGGCGTGTCACGACTTCTAGTTCGTCACATCCACCCTTGAACCGGTGCGTTACGACTCCAAGTTCTTCACGCCTACTTTTCATCTAGGAACAAGTGGCCAGCCAGACACGTCTTCAGGACACACCTCAAAGGATTTCGCCGTAGGAATCTTAAGTACAAAACTTTTTAAAAAAAAATAATTTCTAAACATTTGAAAAGTCATTATTATTAACAATTAATATTTAGTATTGAGCCAGAATTAACAAAAAAACAGTGAACACTTCAGACACCAGTGATACACTCTTTTTATTGAAAACAGTATTGCCACAGAAGTATTGTCACAGTTATTTTCAGTTATTTTTACTATTCTAGTTAGTATAGTATAATTTTATTTAATGTACCAAACATAGTATTACCATACCATCACGTACATTTGAGTGAAATTCTGTTTACATTTTTATTTTTGTTTGCAATCTTTTCAAATTTTCCCCGAGTTAGGCAAATTGTTGTGCATTATTTTTTTTAGATAGTGTAGTTAGGAAAACCCCTTAAGTGATCATTCCATGAATTAAGATCGGTCAAGCAGACCTAATTAGAACATTAATAAGTACCTTCACATATGAGCGATTCAGACGGTGCGCTTTCTGACATCGAAGAATTACCTACACCCATTTTTCCACCTACCCCGCGCCCTTCAAACATATTCCCAAACACACAAGTCAGTATGTCTCAGTCTCAAATCCCCGCCCCAGCATATATTAACTTAGGCAGATTAGTAAATCTTCCTCATACTGTTTTAATTTTTAAGGGGACCATAGATAATCGTTTTGTTGAACCGCGCGTAAGACCTTGGGTTGAGTCTTTAGAGCAACATTTCTTACGCGAGAATATTACCGATGATGATATAAAAATCAGAGAAGCAAAAAGATTTATTGACCCTAAAGAGGGAAATGCCCATGACACAGTCACTTACGTCCCATCAATTTGCGAAGCTATAACATGGGACGATTTTAAACAAAACTTGTTAGAATTTTTTAAAGAAATAACCCTTGCACAACCCTTAGCCACATTAGAAGCAGTCTTCCAAGCTAAATGGAAGAAAGAGGAACACGAGGATTTAAACAATTTTATTACACGTACACACAAACTTGTAGGAGAAGCCCTCCGGGCCGCAGAAAATGCATGTGGCATAACTTTTACTTCGAAACAAAGAAATCTAATAGTAGCCACAACCATTTACCAAAACCTACCCGGAGCACCTAAAAAAAAGTTTCAGGAGTTTTTAAATGTTGACAAACCTGTCAGTGTAGCCATAAACAAAACACGGGAACATCAACCCGATTTAGCAAACCAAAACTACCGAAAGGGTAGAGAAACCCCCGTACATTATATTCAGCAGCAGCCACAACACCAATACCAACAGCAACAACAACAACAATATAAACCAAGGCAAATACAGGGAACACCCCAGAAACAAGCCCCCCAAACCCAGAATACACGCCCTCCTCCACAGTGTTTTAACTGTGATAGTTTCGGGCATATGATAAGTCAATGTAATTGCCCCTCGTATTGCTCCCACTGTCACGAACATGGTCATCGCCGTGGCGATCCCAAAAGTGTGCTGATAAAGCCCCTGCAGGGTATAGACCCCACTTTCAGAAACCAAACCAACCACGTCCCCAAAACGTATCCCAAAAGTCAACCAATCCCCAGAAACCAGTCCATTCCCAGCCTCAGTCGAACTACCAACCCAATAGATCACGACCACAGGGTCACCCACACTCTTACCCCATGTATAAACCCCAATACAACCAGCAAGGTCAACTAGTTCGGTACGTAGAAGTACCCGTGGAGGAATCATTTTCCCCAGAGAACAGTTTTCAAGAACACCCTCCAGCGTATGATATTCCCGTAGAATATGATCCAGGTCCTCCCATAGAAGACCATGTGAGCCCTTTTTTAGACCCTACATTGGAGGCAGCAGTTCAACCTCCTCCCTCCTAAATTACAGTAGTAAGCCCAGATACGCACACGAACTCCCCATCAGGATAATAGTTGCGGACCTCTTAGATTTAATAATAAATTGTAGTACGGATAACCAAGATTTAACTGCTCTCCTAGATACAGGAGCACACGCAACGTTAATTAAGAAACAATGCGTAGATGAATTACTAGAGAGTACAAATTATAAATATAAACTTAAGGCACAATCCTGCCAACTTAGAGGAGTTACGGGCACACTCATACCCACATACGGAGAAATTGAGTTATATTTAGAAATTGGAAACGCGGTATACCCCGCGAAATGTTGTATAGTGGACACAGTCGCCACCTTTCAGACAGACATCCTACTAGGGATGGATTTTTTTAACCGGAATCAATGGGAGATTTACCCAGCCGGAAAGTTAGTGAAGTGTCGAAATAGGACACACCATCTCCGCGAGGATGACAGACAACTTAATGCTAATAGACTTAGCTCAGTTCAGATTTCCGAAAGAAATAGGAAACCCCCTCTACTTGATAGCAGATCAAGTCGGCCGGTTGCATCCAGAGGGACAACCGCTCCAGAAATCAGACCCCAGGGTAATCAGTTCCAGTTGTTGAATCCAGTTGGATCAACCCAGGCAGTTTCCAAACAGTCAGTTTCCAGACAGTCAGTTTCCAGTCAGTCAGTTTCCAGTCAGTCAGTTTCCAGTCAGTCAGTTTCCAGTCAGTCAGTTTCCAGTCAGCCAGCTTCCAGTCAGCCAGTTTCCAGTCAGTCAGTTTCCAGTCAGCCAGCTTCCAGTCAGCCAGTTTCCAGTCAGTCAGTTTCCAGTCAGCCAGCTTCAGTTCAGCCAATAAGGCAAATTTTAGTCGCCGAACCAGAATCAGATTCACAATTTTTCATATGCCCTACCGAGCATATAACAGTAGCACCTTATGAGAAGATTTGTTTCCTAGCAAAAGTAGTTAACAGTCAAGGAAAATTATTAGAGTCAGAGCGTACTCTGATTACAGAGAAAAGTAATTTCAAAAGAGATGTTCTTATTGCCCAAGTCCTTAGTCAGAGTCAGAATTCAGCTATCCCTGTTGTTTGTTTAAACAAAGGAGAAAGTCCTATAGAATTAACTTCAAATCAGAAAATAGGAACTGTTTCCACAGTAGAAGTAGATTCAGATTTCCCCATCAGTATGATAAATCGTGTTTCCTGTTCCTTAGAATTAAAGCCTTCAATATTAAAAGAAGAATATAAGAAATGTCTGAAGCACTCCCTTCAGGAGTCACCAGCTTTACAGGATCCCAAACTAATGGAATCACTTCTCGATTTCCTGATAAGAAATAAAGATGTGATTGCCCTAACGGAGATCCTCTGGGCCGAACTAATTTGGTCCCTTTGAAATCAAGTTGGAACCCAATTCCAAACCCATTTTCATTCCTCCCTATCGGGATCCACATTCTCAGTTAGTCACTATTGAGGAACACATCAAGGACATGTTGGAGCAGGATGTCATTCAGCCTTCAGCTAGTCCCTGGTCCGCTCCTATGATTCTCGTCTCCAAAAAGGACGGAACATCTCGCCTTGTATAGATTTTAGACGCCTGAATAACATTACCATCCAGACCGTTTCCCGATTCCAAACATGCAGGAAACAATTCTGAACGTAGGGAAAGCGAACTTTTTTTCATCCCTCGATTTAGCATCAGGTTATTGGCAAATGGAGGTCAGTCCCGAATCTCGGGCATTGACTGCTTTCTCCACTAACCGAGGCCATTACGAATTCCAGGTTTTACCTTTCGGAGTCCGAAATGGGCCTGCTAATTTCTCTAGGTTGATGAATATAGTCCTTTCCGACCTATTAGGTGTCGAAGCTCTCGTGTATCTTGACGATATTATCGTCTATAGTTCGGACATAAAAACACACTTTCAACGCCTTCATAATGTGCTATCACACTTGAGAAAAGCACACCTTAAACTGAAGCTTGCAAAGTGCAATTTTTTACAAGAATCCCTGGTATACCTAGGATTCCTACTCTCGTCCACAGGAATTAAACCTGATCCAGCCAAACTCGAAGCCCTGGAAAGGTACCCTGTACCCAAGACCATCGACGACGCCCGTGCATTTATTGGTTTTGTCGGATTCTATCGGAACTTTATCCCCCAATTTTCGAATATTGCTAAACCCATTACTAATTTGTTCCAGAAAAATTCGAAATTTAACTGGGAATCCGATCACCAACATGCCTTTGAAACTTTAATTAATAAACTAACCTGTCATCCCATTTTACAATATCCTGATTACACAAGACCCTTCATCATAGCCACAGATGCTTCCTCCTATGGACTAGGAGCCGTCCTGTTACAGGACGTAGACGGTGTGGAATTACCCATTGCTTATGCCAGTCAACTTCTCTCTGCACCTCAACGGAATTATTCCACTACGGACCGAGAGGCCCTAGCGGTATATTGGGCTTTGAAAAAATTCCGAAATATCGTCTATGGCTACGATGTAACCATCAAGACTGATCATAAGCCACTCACGTACCTCTTCAAGGACAAGCTACTTGAAGGACGATTGAGTAGATGGGCTCTGTTGATTCAGGATTTTGCAGCGAAAATCGTATACAAACCGGGAAAACTGCAAGTTATTCCAGACGGATTGTCGAGACTCAAGCCCGACGCCCGAGTGAATAAAATAGGACTTCTTCCTGTGTTCGACTACGAGTGTCTGCAATACTCCCAACAACAGGACCAACACACCCAAACCTTCGGGCGCGCCTGGAACAAAAGGAACCATCGAAGGTAAAAGAACAGTACAACCTCAAAGATGGGCTCGTACATTTCAGGAACGAAGATGGAAACGACCTCGTGGAGATACCAAAGGATCTCGTTGATATAGCCATTGGACTTTGTCACGACTCACCTTTTTATGGACACATGGGGCCGGATCGCACCATCAAAAGTCTTTTGGAGCGATACCATTTTCCCGAGATGAACAGAACGGTACATGAATACATCGCCGAATGTCCGTCGTGTTTAAAGCATAAGGGCAACGTACCATCCACCGCTCCAATGCATAAATATCCAGTATGCCAGAGGCCCTGGCAAAAACTGGAATGGATACTGGGACCATTTCCCAAAACATCAAAGGGAAATCAGTACATCATTGTGTTTACGGACCACTTCTCGCGTTACAGCGAAGTAGCCGCCATTCCAGACCAGACCTCGGAAACTGTGGCAAGAGCCCTAGTGGAACGCGTCATCCAAAACCATACCACTCCTTCCATCCTAATCTCGGATAACGCCCTTAGTTTCACTTCCAAACTGTTCGAGTCACTCTGTAACATGTGTAGAATTAAAAATACACACATTGTGGCATACCATCCGCAGGCAAACGGCTTAGTGGAAAGGCACAATCGAAAGATCTTGGAAGCCCTGCGCCACGTTGTCGATGCATCCTCCCGTACATGGGATGATTCCCTTCCCATGGTACAAACAGCCATCAACAATGGCTATAATGTGTCCATCGGGGACACCCCTCATTTCGTTCTCTATCACTACGACAAGCGTCTACCTTTTGATTTGCCCGACCAAACCGACCCGGCAGTCCTAACATCTTCCGAAATGGCAGAAGCAAATCAGCAACTAGCTGAACGATCTTTCAAGATTTTTGACATAATCCGCTATGCCCTCGACCAACGAAACCAACAGATGGAGCAAGAGCAACATAGGCGTCATCCCCGTCAACGGACTATAATCGTCGGTATGCGATGTTATCTGAAGAGCGTGAAACCGCCAGGGGCTCATCGCAAATTATACCCAAAATGGGATGGCCCATATAGGATTATGAAAGACCTCGGAAAAAATCGTTATGAAATCCTCGACCTCCGGGATCATTCCAAACTAAAGATCATTCACGCTGACAATTTGAAGATAGCTTCCGAACAACACCTTCCCAAAAAACAGCTGCCAGGCGTTCGAGCCGCCTATCCTTCAAAAGGTCAAGATATTAACAAATCGGGCAGGGATAAAAAAACTGAAGTAGTCACCGCGGGAACCGCTACCCATGACGAAGATTGGTACCTCGTAATACCACCATTACTCGAGGCAATCTCTGAACAAGAGGAGGCCCCAGAGCCAAGCGTCCCATCGGACCCAGACCCTGGAGAAACCCCTTCGAGAGGATCACTCAGTGGAACTCCACCATCTCCACCACCTCCTCTGTCCTCAGAATCCGAGCTCAACGGTCGAACCCCATTGCCACCAAAACGAGGCCTACCCCTTCGCCCACCAACACAAGTATCCACACAAGTATCCACACAACTACCCCCAGCTCCGTATAACTTAAGGCGTAGAAATGAATAAAATTGTCCCCCTTATAATTTTCCAAATTATTTACTCTTGTAGACCTAGCATTAAAATTTCTACCGGAGTTGTTATAGAAAAACTCGCAGAAGGTAAATTTTTGAAAGGGCATGCAGACCTTTATATAAATTTGCAACCCCCTGCTAGAATTAAAATCAATCTCCTTCAGATACAAACCCAACTAAAAACATTTGAAAGTAAAGTCCAGAATTCTTTCCAAGGAAAAGATCAGA
>JAJOZX010003855.1:285000-292500 GCA_023014485.1 Bathynomus jamesi
AAAATAATAAATGAAAAAAATAATACGAGAACGTATTTTTGCGTTTTCGAACGAATGCCTAAAGTTTTGCGTTTCATAGATTGACACGAGTAAAAATGAATATTTAATAAAATTTATATAGGATAATGATCAAGGGAAATTAATGACGGGAAAATGTGACGTATGGATGAATATGGTTGAATAATAATGTTTATACTACATAACACCACAACATTATTATTAAAGAATTTCCCATACATTGCATACGGAAGATGTCCATATACTTACTAAGCACGTGATTTAGTGTACAAGGTATGGGAAACGTAGAGAGAATTAAGTTATTTTATGACGTCATAGTGTATAAGTCATTATTAGAAACGATGAATTAGAAAAATACAGTAATGAATAAAGAAGTACAAATCGAAATTCTATCCAAAACTCGCTTAGGCGATTTTGGTTTCTCATGTAAAAATGAACATTCAAACAAAAACTATAAGAACATAAGTACTGCATGAAGACAATGAATCCATATAATGATGGTATAGGAATTGTTCATTGTTCAATTTTTACATATATATATATATATATACACACACACGCAGGTCGATCCTTAACCGTCGTTCAAACTCAACAAAAGTAATATTATATATATATATATATATATATATATATATATATATATATATATAATATTTAGGAGAAATCCAATGACAAGGAGAAATGTAAATGCCATGAAAAGTCTTCTTTAATGCAACGTTTCGAGCAATACGCTCATCTTCAGGCTGTTTAATAACAATGTGAAATTAAAATCAATATTGAATGAAAAACAAAACAGAAAATTTCTATAACCTATTCATGAAGACAAATTTTAAAGACTGAGAAAAGAGGGTTAAATTCTAAGTTATACAGATTTACATATAAAAATTAAGAAGCTATTTTAAATACATATAGTAAATGTGAAATTAATACACTGGAAAAATTAACAATAGTACACTGGAATAATGAAACTAACTACCTTACACTGCAGTTTCCGAGGCTAACTGAATTGAACAGAGGCAATACGGGAAAACACGAGATGGCGAGGGCGATTGGGGAAGGGGGGATTATAAGGAATTGGGGAAGGAGGAGGGATCATAGCAAATTGAGGGGGACGGCAGATGAGTCAACATTTAGACTCGGGGACAATGTTTTGATGAAAAGCGATTCCAAAATTCTTAGTGAGTTGGGACAAGTATTACAACCAAGAATTTTAAAATTGTCTAAAGTGACATCAATTTTACATTCTATGCTGTGTTCGCGAATCCTAGAAACTTCTTTAGTTTTTAAAATTTTACCTGTTCGGCCACTTATTCCCATATGCGAATAAAATCTAGCCCTGAGAGAGCGAACAGTGCTGCCAATGTAATTCCCAAGGAGACACCTAGGGCAGGTAAATAAATATACAACACCGCTACGCAACGAGTCAGGGGTTCGATCCTTCGCTGAGAAAAAGCTACCTAAAGACGTTTTATTAATAAATATGATGCGGAAATCAGTATGATAAAAAAAATTCTTTAACAATTTTGTAAATTTAAGCTTAAATTCCTTATTCAAAGGACCCATTTTGAATAAATCGGACTACATAAACAAAACTAATGAAATCCTAAGTGATCTTACTAAATTCAAACAAATTCTAGAACCTGTCAATAAAGTCATTGTAAGGTTAGAAGACCAGGTTAATAGATTTCTGTCACGACTAAAGTCCTTAAAGATAATAAAAAATGATACTTACTCTCAGTTGTTCGCATCTGGTGCTAATCTTGCTCAATTATACTGTCTGCCTAAAATCCATAAAGCTGGAACACCTCTCCGTCCTATTTTAGCTTCGTATAACTTACCCACCTTTCAATTGGCAAAATTTTTGTTCGTCTCCTGTCCCCCTTTGCGAAAAATGCTTACACTATAAATAACTCGTTTGAATTCCAAAAAGACCTCCTTGGTAAAAACTTCGATTCAAAAAGTTTTTTGTCAGTTTTGATGTAAAGTCGCTTTTCACAAATGTACCTGTATCTGAAACTATTGCCATTATTTTGGATAGGGTTTTTAGCTCAGTTGATAATTTTCATGGTTTTTCATTGTCTCATTTTAAGGAACTTTTAGAATTGGTCTTCAAACAATGCTATTTCACTTTCAACAATAAGGTTTACCAACAAATTGATGGAGTAGGGATGGGATCACCTGTCGGACCGTTAGCAGCTGATTTTTTTATGACTCATTTAGAAAGTGTAATTTTTAGACAATCTCCCACTCATCTCAAGCCAATTTTCTATCGACGCTTCGTTGATGATTCGATAGCAGTCTTTGATAATGCGGTACAAGCGCAACAATTCTTTAACTTCCTAAATTCTTTGCACCCCAATATAACGTATACAATGGAAACTGAGCAAAATGGCTCCCTCCCCTTCTTAGATCTTTTAATTTCGAAAAACGGTGATTCTATTACTACATCAGTTTACAGGAAACCCACTTTCACTGGTTTGGGCATGAATTTTTTTAGTTTTACTGATTTCAACTATAAGATGTCTTGTATTAAAACTCTCCTGTTCAGAGGATATAATTTGACCTCTAGTTTTACCTTACTTAATGATGAATTTAATAATCTACGTAAGATCATACTTTACTAATAATAGTTTTCCTGTTCAATATGTAGACAAACTAATTAGATCGTTCTTAAATAGTGTTTATAGCCCTCAACTTCCATGTATTACAGTGCCGAAGGATATAAAATATTTCTTGGTACCTGAAATGGGTCCTTTGAATAAGGAATTTAAGCTTAAATTTACAAAATTGTTAAAGAATTTTTTTTATCATACTGATTTCCGCATCATATTTATTAATAAAACGTCTTTAGGTAGCTTTTTCTCAGCGAAGGATCGAACCCCTGACTCGTTGCGTAGCGGTGTTGTATATTTATTTACCTGCCCTAGGTGTCTCCTTGGGAATTACATTGGCAGCACTGTTCGCTCTCTCAGGGCTAGATTTTATTCGCATATGGGAATAAGTGGCCGAACAGGTAAAATTTTAAAAACTAAAGAAGTTTCTAGGATTCGCGAACACAGCATAGAATGTAAAATTGATGTCACTTTAGACAATTTTAAAATTCTTGGTTGTAATACTTGTCCCAACTCACTAAGAATTTTGGAATCGCTTTTCATCAAAACATTGTCCCCGAGTCTAAATGTTGACTCATCTGCCGTCCCCCTCAATTTGCTATGATCCCTCCTCCTTCCCAATTCCTTATAATCCCCCCTTCCCCAATCGCCCTCGCCATCTCGTGTTTTCCCGTATTGCCTCTGTTCAATTCAGTTAGCCTCGGAAACTGCAGTGTAAGGTAGTTAGTTTCATTATTCCAGTGTACTATTGTTAATTTTTCCAGTGTATTAATTTCACATTTACTATATGTATTTAAAAATAGCTTCTTAATTTTTATATGTAAATCTGTATAACTTAGAATTTAACCTCTTTTCTCAGTCTTTAAAATTTGTCTTCATGAATAGGTTATAGAAATTTTCTGTTTTGTTTTTCATTCAATATTGATTTTAATTTCACATTGTTATTAAACAGCCTGAAGATGAGCGTATTGCTCGAAACGTTGCATTAAAGAAGACTTTTCATGGCATTTACATTTCTCCTTGTCATTGGATTTCTCCTAAATATTAAATTGAAGCTCTGTAGAAGCAACCCGCATGATTATATATATATATATATACACACACACACACATGTATATATATATATATATATATATATATATATACACACATACACACGTGTATATATATATATATATACACACACACACACATACACACATGTGTGTGTATATATATATACACACACACACACATGTGTGTGTGTATATATATACACACACACACACATGTGTGTGTGTATATATACACACACGTGTTTATATATATACACACACACGTGTGTATATATATACACACACACGTGTGTATATATATGTTAACCCCCCTTTTATGGCCCTGAGTCGGTTCGGATCGACGGGGGTTCTAGTTAGGAGGCAAGCAAAGGATATTTCTTCTATAACATTCTATAATTGTTTTCGGTCCCCTTAAATGGTGGGTCGCCACTCTGTTAAACCCTTGGCTACAGACTCGCCAGACTGTTATGCCAATATCTTCTATGGTGCTTGGGTTGTCTCTTTCTCTCGCTTATGGGTCGAGAATTATTAATTCTTCTCTTGCTATAATACTCTGATACTTTCTCTTATACTAAAATTATCGACTTTTCTGACTAAGTTCTGAAGAGAGCACGGCTCGAAGGGAAAATAAAAACTTCTTTTACTTTGGTTTACTTCTCAAAAATTACAGTTAGTACTCTGAATTTACAGGGGTAGAGGTTCGACCTCTTTCGACCATGGCTCAGGCCGGAATCTAAAAATATTAAGAAGGCAAGGGGCCTCTGCCCCCTCCCCGCAGCGAGGCTGCTAACAAAGGAGTCCTAATGAAATGCTAATCTGAAGTCTAATGAAGAAGTGCAATGAAGAAGTGCTCTAATTTTACAATACATGTATAATATAGCTAAACTTAAATATTTTGGGGGAGGACAGTTGAAGGTTAAATTTCCCCCCTTTTTAAACACATGATCAAATGTTTTAAAAGATTGCAAAATAAAAATTTAAAAAAATAAAAATAAAATAACAAAAACTAATTTGTATTTTTTCGCCGAGTCTACATTTATGAAGGCGATATCATTTCGTAATAGTACATATAAGTACAAATTAAGTACACGACTGAGTACGTATTAATTTTGGTTCATTACAATTACGATTACAATTATGGATTACTTCACATTTACTTATTGTTTAATTACACTTCCATTTTAAAGTACATTCTTACATTATAAATTAAATCATTACATTTAATTACAGTTTCAATGAAGTACATTACAAGTTATTACCAATTACAGCTTCATTAAAGTACATTACGTTATATTAAATTAAAGTATTACAGCTAATTACAATTAAACAGTTACTATAACTTTTTTTTTTTTTCAGTGCCTCACATTAATAGACAATTAAGATGTTAAATATAATACAAAGTACATGGCACTTACGAGATAATTTATTTACGAAATAATATGTTATAATGTTATAAATTTGAAATCAGAGCGAACGGAGGTATTTTATCTTTGAGGCGCTCGATTCTGTCGTAGTGAGTGGAATTTTATAACTTAACTCAGCATTTTTGAGTTCAATGCGGGAGGTGAAATAATAAAAGAAAATAAAACGTAAAAAGAATACATGTACGTAATCATGATCGTCAATAGACATGTACGACTGCACACAGTAGTGTACACATATCATTCGTCACCCAATAGGTTGTGTGCGTAATATAGACACGAGTAAACATAGACTGATAAGTTGATAGGGCATAAGTAGACAATAGGTAGATGAATGAATAAGTCATAAAATTAATAAAGGATAGCGGTCAAGAAAGAACATGAATGTAAGAATGAGTATGGTTGAATAATGATATTTATACTACATAACACCACAACCTTATTACTAAAGAATTTACCATACATTGAATACGGAAGATGTCCAAATACTAAGAACGTGATTCAGTGTACAAAGTATGGGAAACGTAAAGAGAATAAAGTTATTTTATGACGTCATAGTGCATAAGTCATTATTAGAAAAGATGGATTAGAAAAATACATGAATGAATAAAGACGTACAAATCGAAATTCTATCCAAAACTCGCTTATGCGATTTTGGTTTCTTATGTAAAAATGGACATTCGAACATAAAACTATATGAACATAAGTTCTGCATAAAGACAATGAATCCATATAATGATGGTGTAGGAATTGTTCATTGTTCACTTTTTCCATATATATATATGCACACACACACACAGACGTGTGTGTATATATATATACACACACAGACGTGTGTGTATATATATACACACACACGTGTGTGTATATATATACACACACACGTGTGTGTGTATACATACACACACACACACGTGTGTATATATATATATACACACACACACGTGTGTGTATATATATATACACACACATGTGTGTGTATATATACACACAAACACACATGTGTGTGTATATATACACACACACACACACGTGTGTGTGTAATATATATATACACACACATGTGTGTGTATATATACACACACACACACATGTGTGTGTATATATACACACGCACACACATGTGTGTGTATATATACACACGCACACGTGTGTGTATATATATACACGTGTGTATATATACACACATGTGTGTATATATATATATACACACACACACATGTGTATATATATATATATATACATACGTGTGTATATATATATATACACACACACACACGTGTATATATAACACACACACACAATGTGTGTGTGTATATATATATATACACACACACACATGTGTGTATGTGTGTATATATACACACACACACACACACACACGTGTGTATATATATATATATATATATATGTAAAAATGAAATGAATAATCAATATTCATTTTTACATAAGAACCAAAATCGCTTAACGCGAGTTTGGATAATAATTTTACTTGTAGCTTCCTATTTTTTTTTCGTGTCACAACCCTACGATCTACCATATCTATGGTTTAGTCGTATCCATTTTCCATTTGTTATAGAAGTTATTATAATTAATTATGATTGTCTTGCATCTCACCCTCGACCCTAGATTATACATACACATTGCATATAAGAGGACTGGAACCCGTAGTTGTGCTTCTTAGTCCTTGATACCCATTCTGTCTTTAATTCGTTTCTTTTAGGTCCTCCCAAATAATGACTTACAGTTATACTGCACGTATGACATAATGTGAATAACTATGACGTCATAAAGTAACTTAATTCTCTTCACGTTTTCCATACCTTGAACACTGAATCACGTGTTTAGTATTTGGACATCTTCCGTATTGAATGTATGGTAAATTCCTTAATAATTAATAATAATAATAATAATAATAATAATAATAAAAAGAAAAAGAAACTTCATTCTCTATACATCATTAGTTATGTTGTTTCCTACCTATTGTCTACTGATACCTATCAACCTATCAGTCCATATTTTACGCGTCTCTATATTACGCACACAACCTATTGGATTATGTACATGTAAAATACGTCCACATATATTTTTTTTATTATTTTTTTTTAAGTGCGTTCAACCCTCACAAGGCATTCATTAGGCTTACAGTAGTTAAATGCTCAAATTCGCGAATCAGCAGAACCGAACGTTTCTAAGATAAACATCCCCTTTCGCTCTGATCCAAATTTATAACATGTTAAACATATTATAACATATTATGTATATAAATCTATATCATGTGTGCCATGTACTTTGTATTATATTTCTAACATCTTAATTGTCTATTAATATGAAACACTGTAAAAACAAAACAAAGCTATAAACTGTTTAATTGTAATTAACTAATACTTTAAT
>JAJOZX010003855.1:297500-307500 GCA_023014485.1 Bathynomus jamesi
ACGGAGTCCACGAAAGTCAACTCGCCAGGCAGCTCGGGAAAGTGGACTCTCCCGCTACTCAGTGCGAACTGTGCTGAAGAAGGAGCTGAACTGGCGTGCGTGGAAGCCGCATTACTGCCAATCTCTCTCGGACGAGGACTGCGACATTCGCATGGAGTTCGGGGAAATCATGCTGGCTTGGCATGAAGACTGGCCCCATCTCTTCCGCAACATCCTCTGGAGCGACGAGGCGGTGTTCCACGTCGGAGGCTTTGTCAACCGCCACAATTGCCACTACTGGGCAGGAGAGGATCCCATGGTTACCGCTGAAAAACGGCAGAATCGGTTCAGTGAAACGGTGTGGTGTGGTATGACCTCAGATCAGGTTGTGGGCCCGTTCCTTCTGCGCAACACCATGAATGCTGAGCGGTACCTTGCTATGTTGCGAAACGAGGTCTGGCCGGTTGTCAGCACATGGGAGAACATCGACGATCTGATATTTATGCAAGATGGCGCCCCTCCGCACTTCGCTCTTGTTGTCCGTGAGTGGCTGGATGCCCACTTCCCTGGGCGTTGGATTTATCGTCGTGGTCCACATCAATGGCCAGCCAGGAGCCCCGACTTGACACCGTGCGACTTCTTTCTTTGGGGGTGGGTAAAGGAAGAAGTCTACCGCACCAAACCGAGGACATTGGAAGAACTGGAGGACCGAATTCGGGAAGTCATGTCCTCCATCCCGCCGGAGTTCCTGCTAAAGTCAGTGGACGCCATTCCTGGGCGGCTCCAGAAGCTGGTGGAAAGAGTTGGAGCCCACATTGAATTTTAGAGAAAACCTACCATGTATGCCTACCTTTTCATATTATTTCTTCTGAAATAAATGGATAATATACGTATTTTTTTACCAATCCAAAATAGGGAGCTACTTTCCGCCCACCCTGTATATATATATATATATATATATATATATATAGTCAAGCAGCGTGTAGAGACATGTAGACATGTGATAAGATATTTTTTATGTCGTCTACAGCATAGCATCTAAGAATTATTATAGTTGTTATTATGCATGTAATAAAAAAAAATCACTAGCAGGGGTCTCAGAAGTCGTAGAAGACGACGTTACGCGACTGGATTTACTGATGAAACTGACGGGTGTATATGGAGCACTATCGCGTCGGACCATGCATTGGAATAGCGACATTTGGAATCACTCCACTGTGGTTCAGGATCAAAAGCTTGGTAAACACGATGCCTAAACATGGTAAGAGCTACAGTTCGCATTCGTTTAACATCTGACAGCCCTCGGGCTAGTTATTACTATAACTGTGATGTTCCTAGTATCACATTTACTGTAAATTTTATTGTAATATAAGTCTATGCAATGTGTGTATGTATGTATATATATATATATATATATATATATATATATATATATATATATATATATATATATATATATATACTGATGTACGCGCTCAACCCGTATATTTATTTATGGTATTGAACACCCATTCTCTGACTTTAATTCACTTCACGGGCACCCTTTAAGTTGGGCGTACCCGGTGATTTTATCTCTTATTTTCGTCCAGGATTATTCGGCCTACCCAAGACGGATGGCCCTTTAAATTGATAGGCTAGGTTCCTTCGGCTTTCCACAAGCCTACTTTGAACGTTAATTTTCCCCAGCTAACAAGAGGGGTCTATCACAAGGTATTTAAAACAACACACGCCCTCTTATAAATTTTATTAAATGTTACTCGACACAGTACATGCATTTAATAGTTTATTCTGAATTACATCTATAAATTTTCCGACAATACAATAATCTTAACGTCAAAGACAAAGGTCAGAGTTATGTGACTTTAAATCGTTAAATTGATCAACAATGATAAATCTAAAGAAAAGATTAATAGTTATCTGAATTTCAATAATTTATAGATCGAGGGGTTTTATATTTTAGTGCAACAAAAATAAATAACAAGAAATGAAGTGGTCGCAATTCGACCCAGATATTCAAAGAATAAATTTACTTACTACTGGCAGGAGACAAACTTACTCCCACTTGTGCTGCGTACGGACCGTAGATTTACGGCCCGTCCAAAACTTTCCAAACTACAATCTATCAAATAACGGAATTTACTTCCGAACCCAAATTGACGGATTCAGGAAACTAGGGCCCAGACGTACCCTATTTCTTATTTAAGTGGAGCCAAATTAAATTAATGGAAAGTTCACAAAACTCTTGGTCCGTTGGTTAACCTAAATTAAGATACAATCAAGTTCTCGGTTAAGGTCGCTAACAATTAAATGATTATGCTCAAATTTCCGCGTAAACGAATTTCATGAACTATAAGTTCTTAATTTTTAATTTAGTGACAATTGATTCTTTCAGTTTTAAGTTTTCTTACACCACAAGGCTACAGGGGGTTTGTTTAGCCACAGTTAACTTCAAGGAGGAACGACTACAACTAACTTTTCAATTTTCGAATTTACTTTACAAATTTGAAGGACCCCGCCTTCCAATATTCTGCAAACCTATCAAATCATTTGTTTTCCTAAGATCGTCCCTCCAGAAGGCTATTACCCATACAAGAGAGAAAGAGGCGTCTTCACTACGTTTCCCAGGATCCTGGGCCCCCTGATTGGAGCTGGACCTGATTTCCGAGTATAGACCCCTCCTTCTTCCCACGAAATACATTTAAATACCGTTAACAGATTCGAAGCCCTAAGTTTATGACCCCCTCGTGGTTCAACTTTAGCAGCGTCTTCGAATCTGTCTTACAAAAGTCACACCATCATGCAAAAGAGATATTAAAATCTTCGACCTAGCGAAAGAGGAAACCACGCATTTGCACGTACGTCCAAATCCGTTGGATTACCCTTCTCGCTGGGGTCGGGTCTCGGTGATAAACCTCTGTCCCAACGTGGTTTGGTTTTATTACTTCTCTGATAATCCGAACTAAGATAGAACAACTTTAAACAATCTGAAACACTTCGGATTTATTCGTTCATGAACGTTTAAAAACCAAACCACACTGCGTTCAGAGATGTACACCACGAAATCTTAAGATTAACATTCCTTCACTTATTTTATAAAAGATCTCTGCCTGCAACTTCATGGTTACGACATCCCTCCCCTCCTTTAATTTTGCACTCCGATGCAAACTTTCTTAACTAGGGTCGGGTATTATCACTTTACTCACAAAAACTTTCCATTTACTTGTCCCCTTGATTGGGACACTATCACTGATAGATTTTATTTGTCCCCTTTATTGGGACACCAACACTGACACACTTAATTTTAGTCATCCTCGGGTTCCTCGTAGTGTACTCGAGGTCGGGGCCTAAGAGCATACTGACGCTCAAACGGTGGCCCTGGGAAAGCCCCGCGAGGAGGTAGTTCGGAAGCACCTGGCGGCTCCTGCTCGCCACTCGGTCCTGCCAGGGGGCAGGAGGTGCACTCCGGTTCACCTCCACGGGTCGATGTTCCTCCGTTCCCTGGGCGAAGCTCTCGGGGAGGAAGTAGCTCGGAGGCGCACGGCGGATCCCATTCCGCCACTCGGTCCTGCCAGCGGGCAAGAAGCGCCCTCCGGTTCACCTCCCCTAGTCGATGTTTCTCCCTGTCCTGGGCGAAGCTCTCCGTGAGGAAGTAGTTCGGAAGCGCCCGGCGGTCCTCGTTCCGCCGCTCGGTCCTGCCAGGGGCGGGAGGCGCCTTCCGGTTCACTTCCCGTGTTGATGTTTCTCCGTGTCCTGGGCGAAGCTCTCGGGGAAGTAGTCGGAGCGCCCGGCGGATCCCGTTCCGCCACTCGGTCCTGCCAGCGGGCAAGAAGCGCCCTCCGGTTCACCTCCCCTGTCGATGTTTCTCCCTGTCCTGGGCGAAGCTCTCCGTGAGGAAGTAGTTCGGAAGCGCCCGGCGGTCCTCGTTCCGCCGCTCGGTCCTGCCAGGGGGCGGGAGGCGCCTTCCGGTTCACTTCCCCTGTTGATGTTTCTCCGGTGTCGAGGGCGAAGCTCCCGAGAGGAGGGGCGTTGGCCCTTCCCCCATCTCATCCCCTGCGTCGTCCGCCCCGCCTTGTCGCTCAACGTCCCATGGGGCATCGATGCTGCGGCGGATGCGGTCTCGATGGATCACTATCTGATGTCCAGTGATCATGTGACGCAGGAGATAAGTGACTGGAGTCTTCTGTTCGATGATGATGTAGGGACCCTCGTACCGGGGCTCCAACTTGCCTCTGCCCGGTCGCGGGTAATCAATGTACACCAAGCCATGGGGCGCCTTCTCTTTGAACGGCTTCAATTCCTTGATTCCGTTAGCCTTTCGTATCTCCGCATGAACTCTTCCACTCGGCGGTATATTTCGCTCAGACTCCTCTTTCGGTCTTCGGCGTATTCCTCTGGGTTGTACGGGCTCACGCATGCCTCCTGTGGCATGCGAAATAGCTTTGAAGGTACGTTGGGGGTCGCCCGTACATCAAGAAGAATGGAGAATACCCGTGGCTCGGCACTCTGATGTTCAAGGACAATTCCACGGTGTCGAGGATTTTATCCCAGTCTCGTCCCGTTTCTTTACAAAGTATGCAGAGTTTGATGCATAACTCTTTATTCCGACGTTCGACCTCCCCGTTGCTTTGGGGCTGGTATGCGGCGGTCCTTTGGTGTCGTACTTCCCAAACCCTGAAGAGCTCCTGCAAGGTAGAGTTCCAGAACTCCTTGCCTTGGTCGGATACTACTGCTGAAGGGGCACCCAGTTTGCACCGTATCAAACGATGGCACTTGTCCGCCACCTCCCGGGCCGTCTTGTCCTTTATTGCTGCCAGTATGGTGAATTTGCTGAAACTATCCACACACGTGAGGATATAATGGCTGCCTTCCACGGTCGGAGGAAGGGGACCAACTAAGTCCACGTGCAGAAGTTCCCAAGGACTGTGGCCTCGCACACAAGGCATTGTTTCCACAGTCACTTTCCGCGTCCATTTGTTCCGCGCGCACGTGTCGCACGCTTGGACTACCTGCCGTACCTGTTGAACCATACCTGGCCAAAATAAAGGTCCCGTAGGATTTCTGTAGTTCCGGCAGCTCCCGGATGAATGCTCCCGACGTCAGTGTGGGCTTTCCAAATGAGCTGCTCTCTCAACTTTTTAGGAACTACGATGACCTCTCTTCCGTTCGCATCGATGTAAACCAGCAGGTTCCTCACTAGTTTGACTCTCGACGGCTGGATGGGCTTGGTTACGGACCAGCTGAAAGCCTTTCCTTCTTCGATGGCTGCTCGAATTGCCGCTATTTCAACGTCCTTCTACTGTTGTTTGCCGATTACCTTGCGATCAATGATCGCTTTGTTCGGATATTGCGTTCACAAACTCCTTCGTCACTCCAGGCGGGCGGGACAACCAATCGGCCACTCTGTTGAGTTTGCCTTTCACGTACTCGATGAGAACGTCGCAGTCTTGCAATGTCATAACCGAACGCTCTAGTCTTCCATTTGGGCTCTCGGTGTCCTTCCCTCAGAAGCCACTTCAACGGCTTATGGTCAGAACGGACGATGACTCTCTGCCCAAATATAACATTGCTTCAATTCCTTTCTGTTGGTTGGCCTCTTCTTTGGATTGTTGGGGCTTCACCCCGTTCCTGGTGACCACATGGCCTAATTACCCCACCTGGGACTGTAATAACTGACATTTTTCCAACTTTACCTTTAAGTTGGGTGCGTAGGCTATCCAAGGCTCGTCGTACCCTCTCGTCATGTCCTTCTAAAACCTTCCAAGGACAATGAGGTCATCTAAGTAAATCTGTACTTCCTTGTCCAGTTGCTTCGGCAAAATAAAATTCATTACTCTTTGGAACACTGGTGGACTATTGGACAATCCAAACGGGACCACCCTGAACTCGAAATGACCGCTTCCCGTGGGGAAGGCAGTTTTCGAGATGCTATCGTCGTGAATGGCCAACTGCCAATCTCCCGAGCGTAAATCCCTGCTCGAGAAGTAATGAGTCCCGTGCAACTTGGCCAAGGTTTCCTCAATGATGGGTACTTAATATTTCCTTGCTGCCATTGACGTCCCAAGGTCTATAGTCTACACAAAGCCTCAGGGCCCTACGCTTCTTTTCTTCAATCGCTTCCCCTTTGGACTCCTGTGGTCACTCTTCATTCCTAGTGATCACGTGGTCCTGGTACTCTACCGGTGACGGTAGTAGTTAATCTTTCTTTCCCTCGTCGGTCTTCTTCCCTTTGAGAGCGACGGACATCGGTGAACATGCGTCTTGAGGTGTTTTCAATCTCTTCTTAGTCACTTGTGGAAATTTGACTCTTTCTCACCGTGACACTTGTTCCATTTTTTCGTTTCGGGCGAGGAATCACACGGCTGTTCCGACGAACCTCCCCGTTCTCGTTGCCTCAACCACCATGCCGATGTCATCTTATCTTCAAGGTAATACTCTTTAGTCGTCACTTTATTTCTCAAAAGTAACTTTACCGCCTCCTTGGAAAGTTAACTTCCCGTTGAGATTTCCCGCTCTGTGATACTTGCAAACCACGCTGAGCCTCACTGCACATTCATTGCAGCGTAGAGTAACGTCCAGGGGAAACCATACCCCAAATTTTCTTCTTCGTCTATTCCCTTTTCCTTTAACTTCTTTGGGGATTCTGCTCGACAACTTTCCAAGTATCCTCGAGCCTCACCGCATATCCCATGCAGTGGAGAATAGACGTCCAGGGGAACTCATATCCCCAATTTTCCACTGTCTATTCCCATATCATTTAACTTCCCTTTGGAATTCTGCTCGACAACTTCTCCAAGTATCCTCGAGCCTCACTGCATATCCTATGCAGCGGAGAATAGACGTCCAGGGGAACCCATATCCCCATTTTTCACGATTACCAATGGAAACGACCAGGTGGAACGGCTATGCTGTATCACTCCTTGATCCAGCATTTCTGCTATTTGTCGCTTTACCTCCTCCTCGTGTGTAATAGGTACCCTGTAGGGTCGCCTAAAGATGGGAGGATGGTCCTGGGTTTCCAACTTCATTGGCATCAGGTTATTATAACCCAATGGCTCGCCACCCAGTAAGAAGACATCTGAATAATCCCTTAGCCACTCTTCGACGATTTTCCTTTCTTTGTCGGAAAAGGATTTCCAACCAAGGACATGGGACTTGAGGCTTGTCACTCGTTCTTCGAAGTCCTTCTTCAATGCTTGACTTCCTTTCACCGTGACATTCGTTCCAATTTGGGGTGAGCGTCGACTACCCTCCCAATTAGCTCTGCCTCCGTCACTATGCCCACGACGTCTCTTTTTCGCCAAGGTATTCTTCGTCATCCTGATTGATCATCAGTAACCTCATCTTCCTCTGTGGGATCCTGCTCGGTAACATTTTTTAAGTTTCCCCGAGCTTCACTGCACATCCCGTGCAGCGGAGAATAGACGTCCCAGGGGACTACGTCCCCGGGTCTCTGACTTCCCTCGTCAGAATCACGGCGGCCACCTTTAGTGTTTCGTGCGGGATTGCCTCTACCAGAGTCACCCTCGCACTTTACTGTCTACTCCCTTTACTTGGATGGTTACTGTTTCATTCAGTGACTGTCCTCTTCTGGTGGTCTACCTGGGCTGCGTACCTTTGTTTCGTCTTCATGTCCTCCGAAACAATACGCCTATAGTCAAGTCTTGCTGAGCCTCTGGAATTATACAAACACAAAAGAATTCTTCAACCCCCCTTCCCATAGTCAAACTTACTTCTACTCCTTTACATGAATGGGCGGGGCAGGTGCAACTGAGAAGTTGGCCACTGTCCAATGAAGGCTCCCGATGTTCTTGTGCATAGCTTATGTCAATGTGACGGAAGCTCCACCATCGCTCAGCGCGGTGGAAGCTTGTTGAGCGACGAGTACTGGTAGGGTGATCAGTCCTAGCCGACGGACTCGCCGCTACTTCCTCTGAAGCTATTCGGGAGGCTTCTCCTTCCAATCCTGTCGAAGGTTTGCTCGAGGCACGCCTCTTCCCAATTTCGCATTTGCTGACAAATCTTGCACTGGCTCCGGCCACTTTCTTCCATTGTTTCCTCTTTGGAGTCTCTGTCTTCATTTGACTTGGTTTGTTTTCTCTTCTGGTTTCTCATGGGGTTGTAGTCACATTCTTGAGTTGTGTTATTCCTCCTGTGACCAGTGTCACAGTTCTTCCTTCTGGGCTCTCCTCTCTTGCTGGACTTGTCTCCTCGTTCACCTCCACATCCTTGCTGTTGTCCTCCTTTGTGGCTGTGGCTGTTCTTTCTTCTGAATCTTGTGAGTTGTAGTCCCAGGATGTGGGAGGATTTTGCAGTTTCGCAGTCTTCGGCTTCTGTCATGTGGCGTTTCTTCTCTTAGGACCTCTTCATCTCTTAGTCCTAAGCTTGGGTTGTTTACCGAAAACTGGGTTGATTCCATCCAATAGTCCCGAAAGGATGTTCCTTTGATGCAATTACAAGCATACTCCGGCATAACGGTCTTCAACGCGTCCTTAGGTATGCCCACTTTAATATGTCTCCTTGTGGGATTAGCCTGAACCAAGGCATTACCTGCACTTAATATTCTTGTGGCAATTGGGTTGACTGTCTCACCTTGTTCCTTCCTGACGGCGTTTGGGCTGGTTCCTGGGTTCTCTTGTGCCCGTTCGCCCATAAACTTCGGCGAACTTCCTTCCAAGGTGTGTCCAAAAGTCGTTTGCTCAGGACCCCTTACTGCCTGTTCACGTTGCAAAGGTAAGCTAGTACTCTTTAATACCTGTACGACGGTTTTTATATTCTGCTGCCGGTCTTCGTCGGTGCGGTGTTTCTCGTCTCTTGTGGTGTGTGCACTTCTGCAAGGATTCTTTGGGATGTCTTCTGGGTCTCTGGTCTCCACCCAATCCTTTCTTGCCTCGAAGTTCTTCTGTAACGGGAGGAACTAGAGAGATTCTTCGGGGACGAACCCCCGATCTTCGGTTGTCCAAATACTCCCATCGCGGAATAATCATTACAAGGTCTTCCAGTTTCGACCTTCTTCGATTTATTTCTTCCCTAATTCCTTGCATTCCTTTATAACCGAATAATTTTGGCCAAATTTATGCTTTTTAAATTTTCCAAACTTTCTGTACTTATTTCGTTTAAGTTCGTTGTTTCGGAATCACTCATGTCACTTACGCTTTCCTCATTCGTTATTTCTACGCTCTTTACCGACATTGCGAAAGTTATTTGTTTGTTTCTTTAAAACTTTAATCACTGTTAACGACCCTTCTTACTGTTCTCAATTATTGTACCGAATTAGTTGCAAATACTTTCGTAGAATTACTGTTACAATTATTTCATATAATTGCTGTTACAATTATTTCATAAAATCACTGTTACAGTTACTTCATATAATTGTTGTTACAATTATTTCATAAAATCACTGTTCCAGTTACTTCATATAATTGTGTTACAATATTTCATAAAATCACTGTTACAGTTACTTCATATAATTGTTACAATTATTTCATAAAATCACTGTTACAGTTACTTCATATAATTGTGTTACAATTATTTCATAAAATCACTGTTACAGTTACTTCATATAATTGTTGTTACAATTATTTCTACGTTCGTGCTTTATTGTTACGCAAATTTATTTTAACAAAAGTTACACTCTTGCGATAAATACCTTGCAATAGAATCCCACTTCTGACACCATGACGTACGCGCCAACCGTATATTTATTTATGGTATTGAACGCCCATTCTCTGACTTTAATTCACTTCACGGGCACCCTTTAAGTTGGGCGTACCCGGTGATTTTATCTCTTATTTTTCGTCCAGGATTATTCGGCCTACCCAAGACGGATGGCCCTTTAAATTGATAGGCTAGGTTCCTTCGGCTTTCCACAAGCCTACTTTGAACGTTAATTTTCCCCAGCTAACAAGAGGGGTCTATCACAAGGTATTTAAAACAACACACGCCCTCTTATAAATTTTATTAAATGTTACTCGACACAGTACATGCATTTAATAGTTTATTCTGAATTACATCTATAAATTTT
>JAJOZX010003855.1:312500-415000 GCA_023014485.1 Bathynomus jamesi
CTTCAAGTGTATTTCATTAGATTATGAACAAAACGATTAATATTTGAACAGATGTACAGTGCTTACAAGAAGTCTCACGCCTCTGTCTCGTCCCAAGCTAGTCTGTTAGGTATAAAATGGGCGGTCCTTATGGCAGCGGAGGTGTGTTCGGATTGGTGCACATAAATGCTTTAACCCCATCAATGACGCCCATATTATCTTTGTGTTGATCACTCTATCTATTTATATATAGAGACATACTGTATATAGATATATATAGAGTATGCAGGGGATAACGTGTCTCAGTCCCAGCTATGGTAGTTGTCTTACAATTAACAGTCCCAAGTGCAAGTTACGTTAACACCTCCACATAAACTACCCTGGACTAAAATAACATACGTGAAGCCCTTACCCAGAAACCATTTAAAAGGTATGATTTAAAAGCTCTCTCTCTCTCTCTCTCTCTCTCTCTGTCTCTCTCTCCGCAGGAGGTACAACTCCGCAGGGGGTACAACTCCGCAGGGGGTATAAAATTGCTTCGCAGCGGGTATAAAGGTTATGGCACTCCGCAGGGGGTATAAAGGTTATGACATTTCTTCTGGATGTTGTAAACTTTATACTTGGGGTGTGACAGCCCTCCGGTCCCGAGTCGTGGGATTCTAGAGAAATTGGCTGCCAGTTCCTTTAGGTTCTCTCTCTCTTTCGGGAGGGTGGGTAAAGTATGTTGTACAATCCTGTCCCGTGGGACATTAAGGATGTTCTCCTCTGACTGAAAAAAAAAAAACCTTTTCTTTTAGTATTAAGTACTTTTCTCTTCTTTTACAATTAGGACTCTACTGCTACCTCATGCGTGGGAAGAGAGGCTTTGGAACCTCTATAAATAACACCATTTAACGCTCGTAGGTTGTGAGAGACTGGGATGGAGGGGTCCCAGGCGTAGGGGCGCGATGAATGGAGTGTGGCTAGTGCCCCGTTACGCCCATTCCTAACGCGTAATGGCCTGACCAGCCCCCTGCGACCGTTCTTTGGTGACCAATTGATGGTGCTTGGCTGTACTGCTCTGAGGTGAGAGAGCTTTACTGCCCAGCTGGCTGCCAGGCCAGAGTAAAGTCTCGGGCGTAGCCTCTGGGTCTGGTAGGATATCCCTTGAACACTGGATTCTAAGAGTCTGGCCGCTTGTGAGTGACTAGTAAGACTTAGTAAGGGGCTGCATCTCGCTGTCGCTCCTGGCGGGAAATCCGTGATGCCTGCGTCGCGAGTGTTTGTCAGTTGGTAGCTGCGACACGTTTGGGAGTGTCCGGCCCTGGGGAGACCTTTGGTCGGTGCGGCAGCAGCGAGAGGTGTAGTCTTCTGGAAGGGATGAATGTCACTTGCAAGTAGGTGGATGCGTCTACGCGCGGGATGAACTCACCCCCCCCCCCCTTTTATATCCTGGTCAGAACGTTTTTTATAGTTTTCATTGCTAGAACGCTTTATCTTATTCAGAGTATTCAGAAAAAAAAGAGAGAAAATATGGCAGGGCCAGCTAAATTGAAAGCAGAATGCTTTAAATGTAAAGTTAATCATTGGTGCGTTGACTTCCCTGAAGGTAGTATCAGCGATATCACATCCCTTAGTGTATGTTTGTTTTGTAAACTTAGAGACAACCACGAAAAGGAAGTTAAAGAGCTAAAGGAGTTAGTGAAAAAGCTTGAAGCTAGGGTCGTCGCACTGGACATCCAACCCAGTGGACAAGATCAAACTAAAAACACACCAGCAGATTTAAACTGTAAGATTAAGTATCTAGAACAAAGCGTGGCACGCTTGGAAAACACGGTGACTATTCCGGAAAATAGAACGGAGGAACAAGAATTCAAATTGGTCAACAATAAAAGACCCTCCAAACCAAAACCAAAACATAAGGATTTGGAACCCATTACCATCAAAAATAAGTTTCACTTACTTGCTGATGAGGAGGAGGAATCCTTTTTAATTGGGGATTCTATGGTAAGGAATCAAGGGGACTTTTTCGGAGCAAGACGGGCGACCAAGAGAAAACTCCGATGTTTTCCGGGTGCCACAAGCCAGATAATTAATAGGGAATTAGTCAAAATTAATATAAAGAATAAGAGTTGCCCTATCATTGTCGATGTTGGTGGCAATGACGTTTTTCTGGGAGGGACAGGAGGGCAGACAGAGCCCATTATAAAAGAATTCAAGAACCTAACTGACAAGGTTAGGGATAGGACAGACATGGATATGGTCGTAGGAGTTCTCCCTCGAATGCGTGCTAGTGACTATACTCTAAGTAAAGCCATTAGCATAAATAAAAAGAGTTAAACGCATGTGTGATACAAAAGGCCTAAAGTTTGTCAATTTTTGGCCTACATTCTACGGAAATGGGGAATACTTTGGTTCGGACGGGATACATTTTAACCAGAAGGGGAAAAAGAAGTATGGTGATTTACTGAACATTAATTTATATAATCTTTTTAAACTAGGACCCCCCAAACCAGCAATTGATCCTGCTCCCCAAACAGTTACACCTACTCCCCCAGCAGTTAGTCCCTCTCCCCCAGCAGTTAGTCCCCCTCCCCCAGCAGGTAGTCCCCTCCAACAGCAGGTAGTCCCCCTCCAACAGCAGGTAGTCCCCCTCCCCCAGTAGTTAGTCCCACTCCCCCAGTAGTTAGTCCCCCTCCCCCAGTAGTTAGTTCAACTGCGTCGGGAAACGACTCAGGCCAGTTAGGAAAAACCACAACTTAAAATCACTCAAAACTGTGCTCTTCAATGCTAGGTCAATTAGAAACAAACTAATGGAATTTATAGCGCTTGTCAAAACTGAGAACTTTGATATCATCGGAATAACGGAATCCTGGATTCCATTCTGAATCAAGGGATTTTATAGGAGAATTTGAAATGGTACGTTACAAAATGTTTCACAAAGATAGGAACGGAAGGGAAGGCGGCGGTGTACTTTTGTATGCTCGGGACTCCCTGCACCCGATAAACAGTAATATCGTATCTGCTCATGAAATGTTGGGAATTGATCTAAACCTAAATAATAAAGTAGTGCAGCTACTTCTAGTATATAGACCACCTCACTACCCCGTTGATAAGGATATAAACTTGTATAACAAATTAAGCAGAATAGTGAATAATAAGATCAGTGTGATTTTTGGTGATTTTAATTGTGGTAATGTAAATTGGGGAAACAAAACAGCTGATGATGAGGGCTCAAGACTGTTGGAATTTGCCGATGATAACTTATTAAGTCAATGGGTTGACGGGCCTACTAGGGGTAATAATAAACTAGACCTCATATTCACGAACGAAGATGACCTAGTCTCTAACCTGACTATTGGTGAAAATTTAAGTAACAGCGATCATAATTTGATTAGGTTTGACCTCAGGGTTCCAGTTAATACACGCGAAAAGACTCGTGAAAGACTGGATTTCTCGAGAGCAAATTTTGAAAGCTTCCGAAGTAGTTTAGACACACTTGAAGTTCTAATAAGTGAGGATGTCAGTGTCACCTGGAGCTCATATAGGGATCAATTTAGAATATTACAGAACACTTTTATACCCACTAAAATGGTTTCCTTGTCAACAAAGTCACCGAAATGGTTTAACAACGAAATTAGGAGGGCTATTACGGGAAGAAATAGAGCCTACAAACTACTTAAGTCGCATTTCAACCACACTAATTCAGAAAACTATATAACCCTACGTAGGAGGGTTAAGTCCTTAATTAGATCAGCCAAACGTGATGAAGAAGCTAGAGTTGCCTCACTCTGTAAAATTAACCCTAAAGAATTTTTTGCCCATGTTAATAGCAGAAAGCCAATTAAAAATTCTGTAGGCCCCTTAAAAGATAGAAGTGGCGTACTGAAATTCGGTGATAAAGATATAGCTAATACGTTAAACGAGTTCTTCATTACAGTCTTCACGGAGGAAGACACAATAGAAGTGCCAAGTCCTCGGATTACATATGACGGTGACCAGCCCGTAGAGACCATAAGTTTTACGAGAAATGAGGTACAGCAATTAATTGATAAGATGAACAAATACAAATCACCTGGCCCCGACTTATTTCTTCCAAGGGTATTAAAAGAGGTTAGCCACAAGGTTGTTGACAACTTAGTAACCATATTCAAACAATCAATCGAGTTAGGGAAAGTTCCAACCGACTGGAAGTTAGCAAATGTAACACCAATCTTTAAAAAGGGTGATAGGGAAAATCCTTGTAATTATCGCCCGATCAGTTTAACATCAGTTGTCGGCAAACTGTTGGAATCCATCATTACAAAACGTATTGTGTATCACCTTGAATCTAACAATCTAATTTTTTATTCTCAACATGGATTTAGGCGACATAGATCCTGTCTGACAAACCTGTTAGAGTTTTTCCATAATATGCATACACTGTACGATGCAAGTAGGGCAATAGATATAGTGTATCTCGACTTTCAAAAAGCCTTTGACAAAGTCCCTCACGCTAGATTGATAGCTAAAGTCAAAGGACTAGGAATCACCGGGCTCGTTTCCAACTGGATTGAGGATTGGTTAAAAGATAGAAAGCAGAGAGTGGTAATAAATGGAGTGGCTTCGGAGTGGGCGCCCGTCACGAGTGGTGTCCCACAGGGTTCCGTTCTGGGTCCTTTACTTTTTATCATCTATATTAACGATATAGACATCGGGCTTCTAAATGCAATCTCCAAATTTGCAGACGATACGAAATTAGGAAGTAGTGTAGGTACTGAGGAGGGCGTCAGAACGCTTCAGAACGATCTTGACAAGTTGGGCGAATGGTCTGCTACTTGGCAGATGCCATTCAACTTGGACAAATGTAAAGTAATGCACATAGGTTATAAAAACCCGAAGACCGATTACTCTCTCTTGGGAAGGAACTTGACTGAGACCGATCTAGAGAAAGACTTAGGAGTCTATATCAGCAACGATCTGAAACCGTCGAAGCACTGTGCAGAAGTCGAAAAGAGGGCCTTAAAATTATTAGGTTATATTAAAAGACAGTTCCAGTTTCGGAACAAGGAGACTGTAATGTGTCTTTATAATTCTCTAGTCAGACCTCAACTGGAATACTGTGCGCAGTTTTGGTCTCCATCCCTCAGGAAGGACATAGAAAGGTTAGAAAGAGTACAAGCAAGGGCTACAAAATTGATCCCTTCAATGAGAATGCAAAGCTACCAACGGAGATTGGAGCGCCTAAATCTGTTTAGCTTAGAGACGAGGAGGTTGCGGGGTCAGCTTATTCAAGTCTTCAAGATGCTCAAAGGAATAGACAGGGTAGATTACAGAAACTTATTCTCACTTAATGCCAATCCGACAAGAAATAATGGGTTTAAACTGGAACTAAAGATATTTAGGACCTCAGTCTGCGGAAATTTCTTTTCCTATAAAATAATTAATATCTGGAACCAACTTCCCTCAGAGGTTGTTTCCAGTCAAAGTGTAAATGTGTTTAAAAATAGGCTAGACAAAGTACTGAATACTCTCATAGTTTAAGACTAAAACATAAGAAAACTCTGCAGGAGTTCGCTTGCACGGTGTCTCTGTGAGCAAGCTAAATATAGAGCTATTTATATGTTCTCCACTTTCCTGTAAAATTTCCTTGGCTACTTTTCCAGGGTCAAGGTATTTTCTTCAACCTTTTTCCGTACCTGCCTCTGGCAGGGAGGGAGCGGAGGGTGGGGAGAGAGCCTTCTACTTTTCTATCCAGTTTTCTACTACTGCTAGGATAGTTAAAAGAAAAATAAACTTTTACAAAATTTTCCCTGGCACCCGTTGCCATTGGTACCTCCTCGGTATGGGCCGCAAGGCCTTTTGAGGTACTTCTTTTCCTTGTAACTCCTTGTAACTCTCTCTCTCTCTCTCTCGCTCTGATCACACCGCATCCCATCAGAGGTCTTCAGCAGGGACATCGGCAATGTATCCATATAACGTTAATAATAACCGAAACTCGGAGAAAATATACTCTCTGCCTTCCGCTCCATCCCAAATCCTTTTCTCTTAGTAACCTCTTAATACAAACTAATCTATCATATTTTGCGACTTTTTAACTCTGGTAGGATTCGATTCCATTCCTATAGTGTAAGAGATACTTAAATTCATGTGTGTATTATGCCACATGATGTGCGTAATAAATAACACTGGTCAACACTCATTTTATTGCCAATCATATTAGAGTGATTTTGGGGTAACTTTGTGGTGCTGATTCCGAATATGACATCGGTTTTGCTAGATTGGCTCTAATTTATGAGATAATTGGTACCCCATTGAAACACGTAAAAATGCAAAAAATTTAATGTTCAGGCGGAGCCTACTTACTGGTTGGGTGGCCGATGACTTATATACGGAGGGGGAATATTCTAGAATGATCGCGGAGTAAACACTAAGAATATTCGCGTGTCTCACCATCTAGAATGTTCCGGTAGTTTCCCATATGCACGCGTTGTGGTTACGTTTCCTATTAATTGAGGGTATTCATTATCTCAAGAACTAGAGCCAAATCGGAAAAACTACTTTCATTTTGGAATTCAGCAACCCCAAAATACCCTAAATTCGTACGAATTTCCTTGGCAACGAAACAAAAATTTTTTTTTGTTGAGCTGTGTAATCATTTTTAAATAGTTGGAGCGTTCAAGGTCATCTGTAATAATCTATAGACTACCCCTCAGGCCCACTCTCAACACTTAGATTCCCCTAAGACACAGGCGTCTTCAAGTAACATGAATGCGTAGAGATCTAAGGTGTTAGATTCCATATTATATAATTTATGTGCTAGGTTTAAGAACGCTGGCATTGAAGGATGGAAGGAAGGGACAGTAAAAGCGATAATAGGTTTAATGAAGGAAGTGGAATGAGGATGGAGGTAAGCGTTGCTATGTCGAAGGAAACGAGGTTGGGTGGGGAATTACGAAGGGAGGAGGAAAGGGAGAGAGGGGGCTAAAATGAACGCGGGGATGTGTTAAGGGAGAGGAGAGAAATTCATATGAAATGCTAAACACAAACTCAAATATTTATTTTAATGCCCTAGACCTAGAAAGACAAAGAGCAAAATACCTTAAACTAACAATGGATTGACGGAAACAGAAGAGTCTGGTCTTAGACGCACTGATAGGTTTAACGTATGTGGATAGAGGCCGCCACTCAGAATTACCACTACTACCTAAGTCATAATAAGGTTATTTACTATGACAGAGTAGTCATGAGTAGTTACGGAAATAAAATATGATTATACTGTTGATGGCTGACTATATTCAGTTGGGGTATAAACTATTGCTGACAATCTTTGGATCCCTGGCTTTTAAGACGAATTTTTTATGCATATGTTCAACAAAATAGGAAATTGGCTGATTATTATTACCATTCGAAGGGTTGGTACCCTTCACAACCGAAATCAATTTCAGAAGGGGTACATGGTATCCTCAGTTCCTTTATCGTTCCAGCACGCTTCACATAAGCCATTTACACAAAGATGGAAAGGCCGTCTGTGCACCACGAGACGACCCAAGCAATGCGGGGAGCAATGGTGACATTGCATGAATATGGTGTGCCAATAAGAGAAATATCAAGACGACTAGACGTTCATCGAAGCACTGTGGAACGGTGGATTCATCGGTATGAAGCAGAAAACTCAATCGCTACTTTGCTGAGGTCTGGTCCTCCGCGTTCAACATCTCAAGAGGAAGATGCTGCGATTGTTAATCATGCCAGAGAGCATCCGTTTGTTCCAGCGACGCATATTTACAGACACCTGAACCTTCGTTGTAGCGCAAATACAGTGAACAACAGACTTCACGAGGCAGGGTATTTTTCTCGCCGTCCAGCTATAAAACCTGCATTGACGATTGAGCATAAAGAGGCGCGGATGGGATCTGCCTTGCAATACTTGCCGCAGGAGGAAGAATTCTGGAGAAAAGTTGTGTACTGTGACGAAAAAACATTTTCAACAGATAGTCATGGTTCCCTGCATTGTAGGAGGCAGCGCGGAAAACGCTATGAAGAAGGAAATGTTTTCCCAAGCAAACGTAGTGGTCACATCAATCTCGGTGTGTGGGGCTGGATGTCTGGCTATGGTGTCGGAGAATTGACTCAAGTAGATGGACGCTTTACTGGACAGCAATATTGCCAGATACTGGAAGAGGTGCTGCTACCCAGTGTTCGTGCGTATCTGGTTCCAGCGCCGGAACTATTTTACTTAATGGAAGATAACAGTCCCATTCATAGGAGTAACGTTGTGAGAGCGTGGTACGAAGATCACCCAGAGATTATTAATCTAATTCTGCCACCACGTTCTCCTGATTTGAATCCGATTGAAAACCTTTGGGCAATAATGATTAACGAATGGGAGCAACGCAATGAGAGAACATTTGAAGCACTTTTAGCTCACACGAGGAACAGTTGGGAGAGCTTACGCCGAACACCAAACATTCCCTACGATCTGGCCTCTTCTATGCCGCAACGATTGCAAGAAATTATTGATGCCGGAGGAAGCTATACGAAATACTGATGTTAAAGCCATGACGTAAATGTGTATCGAATATATATTTATGTTAATATAGAATTTGATTATATTTTTATGTTTGACATCTATAAAAGTATATATTGTGACTAGTGATGTAGGTCACATCCGCATCCGCATCCGCGGAACATCCGCACATTTTCTCGCATCCGCGTCCGCGTCAGCATCCGCACTTTGGACTGCGGATGTCGTGCGGATGTGGACCGTTGAGATAAAACGTCATTAATAAGCGGAAATTATCAAATTCTACTATATTAATAGAACTAGTTCATTGTGCGCAAAAGTGATGCAAGCGACAAGACGAGAGGCTGTTCTTGTATGAAGTTACTCTCTTGCAACCTACTTAGATCCACGTTACAAAGCTAAGTTATTTTCACCTAGTACATTAGAACGAGTTAAATCATCACTTGGCAAAGCAGTTGAAGAGCTTCAATCTCTTGAATCTGTCGCTTCGCCACCCACCAAAAGAATAAAAGTTTCAGTGACAAAACCAACACCTTCAACAAGCAAATCTATCACAGAATCTGTCTCTCAGTTTCTTGAGTCAAGCAGCAATGACGAGACCTACGCGATGTCAAAAGATGTAGTAAAAATGATCGAGAGGCTAGATACAGTATATACACCTGGTTGAGCATGTTTTTAACTTTTGCTCAAATTGTTCATTTGAATAAGTCAAGTTTATCGCCCCAACTTTGGGCCTAAAATTTAACATGGAATCCAAGCCATGACCCCTTTAAGCCAGGGGTTTGCAGATCAGTACCCCTGCATCTTAAACACTAGGCTATGATTATACATGTCTAAGTTTGTACAGTGTAGAAGAAAAGTTTACTGAGAAACTTAAAAATTTTGAAGTTCATAAAACTACTAAGCAGGGGGGAGGGGTCAACAAGCTTGACTTTCATGAAATGAGGAATCATCGGGCAAAACATTTGAAAGATTGATTAGGTTTGTTTTTAAGTTTGCAATCAAGTACTGAATAGGGCCTGCAGATCAAAAAATCTGGGGTAGCCTTTGGTGGAAATTTGGTAGGCCTGCTAGTAGGCCCTGGTGCCCTTTGGATACCATAGTACTTGAATGATATATATATACTGTATATATCATTCTAAGTCTTCTCGATGATTAATAAGCCAACGATGTTGGGAAAGTTAATTAGTTTCCTCCCCATCGAACATGTTAACGTTTTCTGTGTTTCAATTAGGTTTCATTTTCTCCCTTATGTTTCTTGTTGCCCTCCATCTTTTTAAAATTTATAAATTCTGAAACCAAACAAAGTTGAACTAACGATCAGATCCTATCTGTAAAGGGATCATGCAAATATTTATATCAGAAACAGGTATAAGTCAAAATCAAATCGAGAATAAAAAATATATAAATGGAAAAATATACGAGTGATAAAAATAAAACTTCACTCAAGACATTCAAACGTAAAATTGTTAAAAAATTGGGTACTTTGGCATTATCCTCCCAACACTAATTTTTTTTATAATGGCGGCGGGCTGTTTTTACCGTAACCTAACCTAACCTAACCTAATACCAACACTAATTTTTTTTATAATGGAAGGAAAATAAAGTACCATAACCAAAACCAAACCAACATTATATAAAAAAATTAGTGTTGGGAGGATAATGCAAAAGAACCAAAAATTGTTCTTCGAGCAGCCAAAATTTCCTTCATGCAATAAAATTGTGAAAATCTATAGAATTCTAAGTCTTCATGATGATTAATAAGCCAAACGATGTTGGGAAAGTTAATTAGTTTCCTTCCCATCGAACATGTTAACATTTTCTGTATGGGTACGTATAAGGAAAAACGTTATTTGACGGTTACTCTGATAATTTAAATATTTCAGTAATTAAAAACATGCTTGAAGGAGGCCTTTGCTTTGGTACAGGAAAATATCTAAGAAGATGAAAAATAAAAAGAGGACATTATGGATTATAAAAGTGGTAATAGTCTAGCATCTTTATCTGAATACAGTCAGCTAAGAAACACGTTAACTGGCTTGAATAGGGTGGAGAAAAGTTATAATGAAATAAGTCTAATTATTGCAGAGCAAAATTCCTGAAATACAATATGCCCAATACAGAAACAAATTAACTAAAATAATCAAAATTGCAAAATATAACTATTATAAATACAAGCAAATTTCCAAACATAGGGGAGACATGAAAAACACTTGGTTGTCTATAAACCAGGGGTGTGGAGCCGGAGCCGGTGGAGTGGTGTTTTTTTGGGTGGAGCCGGAGTCGGAGTCGGAGCCATTAAAAAACGCCGGCTCCATGGCTCCAGTTACCTTGCCCATTCATAATAAACCTAATGCAACTTTATCTTACCTAACCCAACTTTAGTACTTTACCTAACTTAATATATAGTTTTTATTAAAAATGCATATTATTTTTTTCAGAAACGTCAATATTTGTAATATAATTATTAATTATAGCTCCAAAATCATATATCATTAACTAAACTAAGACTAAACAATAAGCATTTATCATTTATACATAAATAAATTTTTTAAGCCCTCAATAATGAATAAACTTAAAGGATCTAGAGAAAAGTCTATTGTATTCGAATATTTTACTACCACTGAAGATGATAAATACTATGTTTGCACTGCGAAGTGACTGATGCTGGTGGAAATATTTTGACATGTGGAGCAAAAATTAGTACACCTTCAAGCAAAACCAACAAGAGCAATGTTTCAACAAGAGCATTCAATTTGAGGCGTCACATAAGTCGTAACCATCCTGAAGTGTTCAAGATTATAGAAGAGAATGAAAAGAGGCAAATACTTAAATCTGCCAGTACTTCTAGTCAAGTAAGTCAACCAAATCTTACTAAATATTTTGTTAGTCAAACAGTCACTGTGTCCATGACAGCAGATCAGTTCAAGAATCACATTATTGAGTTAGTGGTAAAGAATTCTTACCTCTGTCTGTCCTTTGTAAGCCAGCCATGCTTGGTTATTAGGAGGAATGGCTCAAAAATTCAAAGTTGGTTTACATAGAAATAGTATTCGACGTTTGGTAATAGAAAAAGCAAACGAAGAAAAATACGCTTTAAAAAATAATTTACAAGGACGTTTTGTATTTTTAAAAATGGATAGTTGCACACGTTTAAGAACAAACTACTTTGCAATCAATGTTAGATTTGTTGATGGCAACAATAAAACCATTACCCGTACATTAACAGTACGGGATACGCAAGCCCAACATAGAAGCGAGTACCTTCATGGGCTTGTGAAAGATGTTCTACAAGAGTATGAAATAGAAAAAGAGCGTGTATTGTGTATTGTAACTGATAATGCCTCCAACATGATCAAGACCATTGAGAAGTTAAATGAAGACCAAGAGAGAGATGAGGAAAATGATATAGAAACAGTTGATTCAAATGCTGAGACCCCAGAACTGGAACCTGATGATGCAGCAGAACTTGATTTAAATAATATCATGGATGAAATTTCAAGCCTCTCAAGAGTCCATCATATGCGTTGTGGTGTTCATATTTTACAGCTAGCCATTCATGATGGCTTAGCGGATAAACACGCAGGCATTCTTATAAGCAAAGTGAGGCAGGTTGCAGTAGCTGCGAGGAAACCAAAGATCCAAGAAATAATTAAACGACGTGCTGGAAAAGTAACAATTTTAGACCAAGCTACTAGGTGGGGTAGCACATATATGATGATAGAGCGCTTATTAGAACTAAAACCTGTACTTATTGACATGGTGAATCCAGAAGTTACACTATCAGAAGTAATGTGGGACCAAGTGAAGAAACTTAAAAGTTCGCTTTACCAACCATATATCACTACAAAGCCAATTCAAGGCGAAGACTTGACTCCTGGCCAGTTTTTCAAGGAATGGAAGTCTCTGATCTACTGCCTTTCTAAGACAGGGGGTACCATAGCTGAAGGTATCAAGACCTCCATGGAAGCGAGAGAAAATCGTTTAGTGGAAAATGATGTAATGTTAGCCGGCGTTTATCTTGATCCTAAGTACAGATGTTTATTAACGGATGAACAACAAAGCAAAGCAATGAATGCTGTATGTGATATAGCAGTTAGAATGAGAAAGTCTCAAGAATGTCCAGAACAGGAAAATGAAAACATTCCATCATCATCTTCTACTACCACTTCTGATAATGAATTTGACTTTGAAAAAATCATTGACAAAGAACATGGTGCAAAAGAAAAACGTTCTCGATCAGGATTTGAAAACGATGTGCCACATGGTGGTCCTCTTAGTACCTTGACTAAATTCAAGTTAGCTGTATGGGAATCTCTTAGTGAAGTTAAAAAATTTAATCGTCAGTCAAAGATGTCAGTACAAGATGCAATAGTTAAGTACCCTGAAATTATACGAGATGTCGCACAACTTGTTCTTGCATTACCCTCTACTCAAGTTAGTGTGGAACGTTTATTTTCAGCACTTAAAATCATAAAATCTGATTTGAGAGCAGTAATGAAAGAGGACTTGATTGAAGCAATCTTGTTCTTAAGAACAAACTGTTATACATAATTTTGAATTTAAAAATCAGTTTATGAAAGAATTAAAGTATGGATTTGTTTGTTTCAAGTTTAACTTTTAATGCAGCTAATATCATTTGAGTTTCTTTTCAGTTTTCAGAATTTAATATTTTTTTGTTAATCATCAAAATTGTATTAATATAATTTTTTTTTGGATTTATGTATTAAAAAGGTCAAATTGGAAAAAATTAGTCTTAATTTGTATGTTTTAATGTAGCTAATGTCATTTGATAAGCCTCCCTTCAGTTTTCAGAATTTAGTTTTTTTGTTCATCAAATTTCGATTAATATAATTTCTTTTTGGATTTATGTCTTAAAAAGGTCAAATTTAAAGAGTATTTCTAGCCTTTATTGCAAATATCATTCAACAGTGTATTCATCTGTCTGTTGTTGAGAATGATCAATGACCACTCTAACTACATTTGGATTTTGATAATTTGACAGAGCTGGAGCCGGAGCCGGAGCCGGAGCCAAAAGTTTTTTTTCTGGCTCCACACCCCTGCTATAAACAATCTTCTTGGAAAACAAATTAAGAAAAATCAAAAGAGAAATTAAATGTTGATAATAAAGAAATTACTGATGATACTGCTGATGCATACTCTTTAAATGTGCACATTTTACTTCAATAGCGGATAAGCATCGCCTTATGGAAAATGCAAATATAGCTAAGGTGAACAGAGAAATAATGATATCAATATTTATGGCTTTGAGTAAGGCGTTTGATGTAATAGACCCTAATATTCTACTTAATAAATTATATTGTTACGGTTTTAGAGGAGCAGTCAGTGATTTGTTTAAAAGTTATTTGTCCATTAGATATCATATTTGTATCAGTAAATAGGGTTTGTTCAACTATTGCGTTTATTAATATTGTTTTAGTGATTAATTCTCTTAAAGGTAAAAAGTTAAACGAAACAAGACCAAAAAGAACTTTTGAACGCCACTATATATATATATATATATATATATATATTATATATATATATATATATATATATATATATGCATTTAACTGCAATGACCACGCAGTATATAAATGAATAGAAACGACGTAAGTAATAAGGGTCGTCTCTGCACACGGTTCGCCTCATTTTTCATTTATTCGTTATTTCTCTTCCCCGTGTGCAGAGACGCTCCTTATTACTTACGTCGTTTCTATTCATATATACATATATATATATACTCTTGAAATAGAGATTATCATATACCAAAATGTTTCCAAGTGTAAATTTACCTTTTATAAATACATTCTTGCAAAAAAAAATTTAATCAAAAGTACTGTGAGGGTTTTTTAGAATTAAATCATGAACTGTTTCGATTGTAAAGCAAACTTTGATGAGGAATCGTTCGAGTACTTTGTGAACTTGAAATTTGTGTTGCTAATGTTAAGAAAATTGTCCGTTATTTTTGGCACATTATAGAATTGTTACAGGTTGTAAATTCGGTTGTTAGCGTGAAATGTTATGTACTAATATTTTGTTAATACTGTGCTTTGTATGATTATATATTTATTCCTTGTACCGAAAATACATCTTGTACCGGAAAATTTCCCGAAACACATGCCAAATATAATGGGATACAGCTATTTGTGTTGGCACAGCTTCGTACACGTTTCATTAGATTATGGTGCGTCCGAAGGTTGCATGTGACTTATAGCTATCTCAGAGCTTGCACTGAGTGGAAGTGCAATAGCCATCTGGATGAATACGGTGGAGCTTCCTTTGAGAAGCATTCTCAACGCCTCGTACGACGTCTCCGTGACAAAGTCGTTGCGTGTGTTCAGGCGGGAAACCGGTGCCATGAACTGTGTGCTTGAAACGATCTGCAGGCACGCAAGCAGACGTAACGTTATTTATTTAAGTGCCGAGGAGATGCATAAAATCTTCGTGGTGGTTGAGAGGTGGGCTGAGGACCGTTATAAAATACCTGCTGACGTAGATACAATACGAGATGTGATTAGTGACGTCTCCTCATATGCCATTGTTTGCACATTGAGTATAAATAATGAACAACCATGCATTGATATACGAGAGATGTGGAAATGGTCAGCTGATGACGTTCTTGTTCCTACGCGGTACCGTTTCATCCTCGACAGAATGTTTGAAATTGTCGGATTCCGCAGGCTGAAACCTATATTAGACGCGCGTGTTAGGGTTATGCTTTATTTTGATACGGTACTCGAATAAGCATACGCCGCTCTGTTCGATGGATTTACCGAGTGTAGGGCTGAACAAGGTGAGAATGGTCTAGAGCATGGGTCGGGGAACTTTTTTGGGTATTACCCAAAAATCTATTTGAGTAAAATGAAATTACCCCCAGACTTCAAAGTAAACAAAAACAAGCCAATTGCTCTTAAAATTGTTGCATATGGTGTCTCTCATACCGCACGCATTACCCCCAAAATTTTTAAATGTACCCCATTTGGGGTAATTTACCCCTGTTCGCCGACCACTGGACTCTAGAGGTTGATGATTATTTAATAAGTTTAGACTCTCTTGAATTCTGATGTAACTCCAAATAAACATTCGTATAACTCACATTTATATCAGATGTTCCCTTTATTATTCGTTACAACTACAGTAATATTTTCAGCGTCTTCATACTACCGTACTCTAATTATATATATATATATATATATATATAATATATATATATATATATATATATTATATATATATATATATATATATATATATAATATATATATATATATATATATATATATATATATATATATATATATGTGTGTGTGTGTGTGTGTGTGATAATAAATTTGTTAATTGACGAAAGAACACAAAACATATCATAAAAAAAATAAATTAGATCTATCAATACTAACTAATTAATTAAATTTGGTTTAAACCTTAAAATGTAATAAATTACCAACTTAAAAATAGTATTATAACATACCTTTATTATTTTTATCCTATTTTTAAGTGATTGTGATTACACACAACAAAAATACAGTATATAAGGGGTTCCAAAAAACCTTAGCCCCCGCCATTTGCAGCTTACATGTTTACTTATATCGAAATAGTTTTTAGTGATTATAAAAATATATAAAATTCTTTATTTATTGCAGGTATTAAAATTATTCTAGCTGATAAAGTGATAATATAATGGCTTCTCAATTAATTGGTGATTCGGAGAGGCAACGTGTGATAGATCGCATACGAGCAATAACATTTCGGGAAGCTCGTGATGCTGGAGCCACCTTTATAACACTTGCCAAAAAGTTGCGAAGAAGTGAGGATTTCGTCAAAAGAAATTGGAATAAAACTTTGGATGAATGTGAAATGGATACAACCAAATCTGGGCGCCCAAATTTGCCACTCTCTCAGGAAACAAAGAACATCATTGAAAGCGGTACGCGTAAGCGGGAAAACAGCTGTGCTAAACTTTCTAGAGAGATCGAAGTGTTGAGAGGAAAGATCGTTAGTGGTGAGCTCATTCGACTGTACCGTCATAGGCAAAGTTTAAAGCCTTGGCATGAACTTCCAAAGCAAAGAAAAACTCAACTTAACATCGATGACAGAATGTGGTTTGCCCATTATCTTGAAGATTGGGATGTAGATGATTTCATGCATTTAGCTGTCTCCGATGAATTTTTTGTTTACGTAACACGTCGGCCTAACTACCAAAATGATCGAGTGTGGGCCACAACACCAGATGAAATCGATGACATTGAACATTATCGTGAATTATTAAAAAGTCCAGACTGTGTTGGTGTGTTTGTTTTGTTCACTGCAAAGAAGCTCATGTGGGTGCTGAAGCCAAATGGTCAGAGTTGGGATGGACAGTATTTTCGTGATATTATTCTATCCCAGCATGTCATTCCTTTTCTAAGAAACCCAAACAATGTTATGGATGTCGATCAGGTCACACTTATGCACGATAAGGCCCCCTGCTTTAAGGCATTAACCACTCAACAGTGTGGTTGAATGTCTCTTGTTTCAAGAAAATGCAGCAAATCGATTTTCGAAGGATACAATGACGCAACACATTGAAACTGTTTTTGCAAATTTGCGTAACGATCAAGATCTATTCACGTCACTTTTGGCAAGCTACCCAAAGCGAATTCAGGCTGTCTTGGAAGTCAATGTCGGGAACACCAAGTTTTAATTGTTTCTCATTAAATGCAGGATTAAATTCTCTTTTGTAAGGTATGTTTAGTTTTACTGTACCTGTAATGGTTTAGGCCATGGGTGGGGGGGGCTAAGGTTTATTGGAGCCCCGTATGTATATATATATATATATATATATATATATATATATATATATATATACACACACACAGTGGTGAGCTGGACCCGGTTCGCACCGCCGGTTCGCGCGAACCGGTTGTTAAAATCTTTTTGAAAATAAGAACCGGTTGTTAACTTTTTTGCTGGACGCTGAAGAGAGCTCTCAGAAGCAGAAAGAGTTTTTTCGGTGATGAATATTATTTGTAGTGATAGAAGAGCAAGTTTAACAACTAAATACATATCAATGATATCATGCTTTATGATCATCAATTTGTTGGGGAAACCATTAAGCTTCTGGAACCCGTTAACATATGTCAAATCATGGATGAGAAGTCATCGATCCGCTTTAGATACCAGAGTTCGTGTATCCAAAACGACAGTTTAAGGAGAAAACCAAGAAGCCATTTGGAAATTATTACCGTAATAAGTAATAATAAGGTACGTAAAAATGTTTAAATTAAAAAAAAAAATTAAAAAGCATAGATGTACTGATATTTATGTTTTGCCTGATCATTATTGCTAAAGTTGACTGAGCAATTTAATTTTAACTAAGTAGATAATATGATTCATCGGTTTTTATTAAATAATTCCTCTTTTCTGATTTCATTAGAAACGTCTATTTCTCTAATTAACTATACTAATTAATTGTCATGCAGTTATTAATACCTAGCTGAATCATAAAATGCAGACACTTGAAAAAGGCAAATAGCGAGATAATTAATTTAATTAAATTGCGAAAGGGTGGGGTGGGAAGGGTTGTCAATTTTTTATTGCCGAATTCAGAATTTTTTAGACAGAACCCGGTGGTTAAAATTTTGGCAGCTTAGCGAACCGGTTGTTAAAATTTTGGCAGCTCACCACTGTATATATATATATATAATTTTATTATACTATGGACTAAGGTGCGCCAGTTAATTCGAATACATTTTTATAGCAACAGTAAGCACCGCATTGAGGTTTTAGTTTTAAAATGGAAAGCAATTATTTCGTTGATATAATTACAGTTATTACCCAATTAAATGCAGCGCCTTAAAAAATCCGACATCTTTACTATTAACTTCGATTCAAACCTGTTTAATTTGAAAATAAAAAAATTGTACACGCTTTGAAACTGTTCGAACAGTTTTAACTGCATCAAACATCGTGTATAATGAAATGAACTTGAAATTTCACAGAATATTTCTAGTTAACTGTGAAAATAAAATTTTATATATATATATATATATATATATATATATATATATATATATATATGTGTGTGTGTGTGTGTGCACGAATTGCTCATTCGATTATTATATATATATTTTTTCTACAAATATGGTTATACGTATTGTATATTTTCGAAATAATTAATATATATACAAGCGCAGATGGGGTGAGAAGTTTGTGGATGGAATGAGGGAGGTGGGTAGATGACCGTGTGTTTTGATGGTATTTAGCAACTCTCCCTAATATAAATTAAAATATATGGTTGTATTTAGCAACCAAATGGTTGAATAATATAAGGAATAAGTAAATAAATATTGCTATCTGGCAACTCAGCAGCCGATTGGCTGAATAATATAAGGAATAATTAAATAAATGTTGCTATCTGGCAACTCAGTCTTCTAGACTGATTAATATATTAATTAGTTTAATAATTATTACTATCTGGCAACTCAGCAGCCGATTGGCTGAATAATATATGAATTAATTTAATAAATATTGCTATCTGGCAACTCAGTACCCGATTGGCTGAATAATATATGAATTAATTTAATAAATAACGAATCAGGCAACTGGCTGAAGGAATAATTAAACACATGGCGCTATCTGGCAACTCAGACTTCTATTGGGTGATGAATTAAATACATGGCGCTACCTGGCAACTCAGCCAACTGGCTGATTAGCACCCTATAAGAGGCGGCGGACGGCTGAAGAATCCCATATGAGCTCGGCTTCCAGCCAAGTGAACACCCAACTCTGGGTTCCCACCTCTGGGTCTCTCCTCCTATCTCTCTCTCTCTCTCTCTCTCTCTCTCTCTCTCTCTCTCTGCCCCTTTGGGGGGTTCAGCTTGGGGGAGAACTCCGCCTCCAAGTTGCATACCCCTTGCAATCCCATTTTGGGGTTGGCAACAAAGGTTGGCACTCCCCTTTGGGGGGGATCAGCTTGGGGGATAACTCCAGGTTGCATACCCCTTGCAGTCCCATTTTGGGGCTGGCAACAAAGGGGGTGCCTTGGCAACAAGGGTGGGGCGGGGATTTTTTCTTTTTGTTGCAAGGGGGTTGGGGGGTTGGTAATCTTGCAACAAAGGGGGGTGGGGTGGCACTCGTTGGCACTCTTGCAACATTACGTACCATTACGCAACATTGCAATGCAACTTGCACTCTCCCCTTTTGACACCATACTACTGGATTCACTGGAGACCAAATGGATTTTAAATCCTTGCTAACTTGCTGCACTAAAACCCAAAAATCAGCTGCCTGTAAGTGCTTGGTTCGGTCACTAACAATTCACAAGGACCACCTCCATACTTTCCTTCACTTTTCTTTCGGGTCAGGTGTCTTGTTTTCGCTTTCGGCATTATTTACACCGGAAAATCTGAAACATAATGAAAAGTGTTAATGCGAATAGCAATATGTAAGAAATAAGCGTGAACGGTCACAAGAAATATAATATTTTACCATTATTTTTTAATAAAGATGCATAATTAATAATTATATAAAAATACAAGCAAAACGTTGATATTTATGCTTATAGAAACAAGTTAATAATTTGGGGTTTGCTTTGTTTTGGTTGCGCGTATGCCGCATACGAGATTTTACGCATCCTGCGCCAAGTCCCTGCGCATTTTGGCTTCCTTTCCTCTTTCTCTCTCATCATTGGTGATCGATCACCTATCCGGTCGACTAAACTCAATGGATGGAACTCGGATTCAACTTGGTTGCCTCCAAACCGAGCCTTTTGAAATTTTGAAAACAAATATTCGAAACATTTTTCTGTACTGCTTATCATTTCATATTTAATTTACCGAATTTTCTCGACAGTTCATTTCGAAACAATAACTACAAATTTGCTCTGGCCAAATTCACAAAAAAAAAAATGACATATCTCAAAATTTCGCAAAAATTTAATCACATCTAGCTACCAATGAGGTCACTTATGGCAGTTACATCGGAGAAGATAAAAAAAAGTCATAAAACGTACGAAACAGAATTGTATAGTATAAATATAAAAGCGCCCATACATAGTAACTGTTAGTATAATTTAAGAAATATTATTGTTCAAACTACCGTCAGAAATCACTCTGACAATCATGAACCCTCTTGCCCTTTGGGGGGAGCACCCTAAGACGCCACAAAAACGTTACTGGCTATCTAGAAGGTTCCACTTCCGAGTGAACACTCGAGCCAATGTTTTAAATGCATTAGTACACCCGACTGAAGGTTTAAACAATAACAATTTTCCAAAAGAGTTATTAAAAAGTAAAAAAAATTAAATATTACTATCGAAAATTATTTTAATACAGTAATTCCAACTTGAAACGTTAAATTTCATATGAATCAAACTCGCAATTCACAAATTACATCTGACAGACAACTCTCTCCTTCAACAGAAAGTCCAGAATGGTTTGCAAATCACAAAAATTTCAGTAATTTATCGTTTCCGAGTAAAACTACAAATTTATATCGTTATTTTAGATAAGAACAGACAATATGAACTCACCAATACACGCAACCTACTATGTAAACAAAAAAACAAAATCATTGTATAGTAAGAGTGTTCGCTTTGTGTTGTAACCGAGCCTCTATAAAAATATTCCTAACCGAATGAACTGCAGTACATCGAGACAATTTTGTAATCTTTTCCATGCATACGCGCGAACTCCAAAAAAACGGGCATTTTTCATTTTTAATATCCAAATTAAAATATCAAAACATCCTTTTTGCAATACAATCTAAATTCCAAATAAAAATTTAGCCATTTTCATTGAACTGGAAGAAAGAAATAAATAAAAATCGGCCTACCTATAAAAATAAAATTGAATGCATTTATAAAACGTAAAGAAACAATATATGAAAAGAATTTTCTACACCAATTTCTGTAATTAAAAAAAATTATAATAATATCCAGATTTCGTAAAATATGTGTACCGTAACTCACAGAGGCCCCCAAAATAAAAATAAAATTTACTGCCGCACTTTTAGACCTATAATTAATAAATTCAATTTAGAATTTAGAATTTAATGCATAACATTTGTGCTTATTAAAGAAAAATCCTATGATTATTTATGTTAAACCAATTAAAATTTTGTTAAATAATTCTCTAAGAATTTAATACTCAATAGACATATACCGTAGTGATGGTCAATATCCGAACAATATTTAACGATAGGCCTACATGAAATCTTTCTTTAGTACAATACAATAGCCATTTTACAAAAAATCAGTCGGAATTGTCGTGAAAATGAACGAAAGGAATGGAAAAAATAGATAAATCAGCCTACCTACCAAATTTTATGAGTATATAAATATATATAACTAATATATATGTATAAGTTAATATGTAAGTATATAATTAATGAGTATATAAAAAATATAAAAAAAACAAATGAATTGAAAATTTCACGACACAATTTCTCTATTTCAGTTAAACCAATTTAGCTTATTTTGAAGTCTAACACAATCCTATACGGCCAGCCTATAATCTGACAACTTCCGAATTAGACCCAGTATGAATTATTATGTTTAAGATTATTTTTCGACTGTCCCTTAAAATGTAACTTAATCCTATTTAGCGTGAAGCGAAGCGAAGCAAAAAGCCCGTAAACCTACATAAACAATAAAATAAGCCTATCATTATATACAACCAATCGAAAAATAATTTTCAAAAATCTAAAATCTATTAATGAATTCCAGAAAATTTTACCACATGTTCATGAAATGTCTTACAATGCTATATAAGTATATACACCTAGAAATGCGGTACAAATTTTCGCTCAAACATTTTTAAAAGGACCGTATGAAATGCGTATCACACTGTATTTAAACTAACATAATTAACTTACGTACAAATTCAGTGTAAAAAATTTTTTTTTAATTTTTTTATTAATCGTTATTCTTATCACAATTATTACTAATTCCAAAAGTTTAAACACAAACAGTAAACAAAACGTAAGATGAAACAGGCATAACAGTGGAAGAGACAAAAAAAAAAAAAAAAATTGAGCTCTCAGACAGCACGATAAATTTTGAAAACTGTATATCCTCTCCGACGGAATGAACGAAATTTAATGGAGTAACGACTCTCGCAATATTGAGTCAGACGTAAATTTTTCTACCGACTCACTGAACCACGACTAAAAGAAATTTTGAGTCACTAGACTGCGAAAAGTAACGGAACCGTACGATGAAAAATGGAACAAACGAAGATTTCAGAATCCAACGAACTCCCACGAAAAGAAGGAAAAAAACAAAATAAATTTTTAGGCGCGAAGTTTGTAAGGGACGCTATAAGGATGTCGAAGGTGATGAGCCATTTTGAATTTACATTGATCATGAAATTTTAAGGAATGGAAATCGAAATTTGCCTGCAAACGGGGTAAACTTTGCATTTAGATATTTTAATAATCGAAATAAAATATTCATTAATGCTATTAGCTATTATACCGGGCCGGAAGAATTTTAATCGAAATAATGGGCACGTGGGTAAGCCTCATACGAAATATGATGTAGGCCCGCCGCTAGCCACCAAAATGTCGTGAATTACCTTTTTAATCATTCTTTTAATTACTTATTTACTTTACTTTCTACTCTTTAATCAATTTCTTTTCGAACATTTATCATTCTCTTTACACGATTTTCACTCGCTTTTCGCTATACTTTATGAATATGGTAGACGTGGCCGGCCTGAAAGCCGTTACAACGCAAAGGGGGAAGGGGGTTCATTAACACTCTTTTCAACGCTTTTTAACACTTTATTTAATTCCGAAAATGGTTTAGTTAAACGGGGGGACGCGAGCGGGGGGTTTTACTATGGTATTTTACGTCGGAGAGGGGCACAAAGAATAATTTAAATTTAAGCTTACATGACCCCAACTTTACGCTTATCGCGCTGCTGAATGACTGACTCTTTTTGGGGGTAGTCCGCTCTCTGGGCCTCTGTTCAGGATTGCCAACTCTTCTAATTTTAAACAATTACAATCTAACAAACATACTTTATCGTAATTTCACAATTATTAGTAAATAATTTATATTAAACATTATAATCTTAATTAAACAAAAATTAACATTCTTAACTAGGCATTACTACAGTACCCTGGGTAGCGAGGGCTGGGCCGGGGTGCGAACCCAATTTTTTTCTTATCATTAGGGCACTCTGGGTAACGAAGCCCTGGCCGGGGCTCGAACCCACAACTGTGGAAGTCCGCGGCGGGTCTCGAACCCAAATTTTTCCGTACGAATTGTTCATTTATTTATTTTTCCGTACGAATTGTTTTACGTTCCACCTTAGACCTACGGCGTTATTAGGATACCTTGGAGAGCGAAGACCGGCCGGGGCTCGAACTCGCCACAGTTTAACGCGCGACGTACACAGTGTCAACTGATGCCCGGAGGCACTGGCTGATGTGCCAACTGGCTGATGCCCGGAGGCACTGGCTGATTAAACCACCTGGCTGATTAGGGGCCCTATAAGAGAGCGGCGCACGGCTGAAGTCTTAGTATGCGCTCGGCTCCTGCCGGGCGACCACCTCTCTTCCTTAGGTTAGGTTCATCGCAGCTTGGGGGATAACTCCGCCTCCAAGTTGCAACATTCTCCTTCCCCCATTTGGGGGGGCTTGCAACAAGGGGGTTGCAAAAAAGAGGTGGGTGGGGGTTGGCACTATAGGGTGCCTTGCAACAAGGGGGATTGGCACAAAGGGGGGTGGCACTCTTGCAACATTATGTAACATTTGCAATTGCATTTGCACTCTCCCATTTTGCGCCCATACTACTCACAGTCAGTAACACTTTTTTCAAGCGCCAAATTTTTATTTACTCTACAAGAACATGAAAAACCAATGTGAACTATTGAACATATTAAAATAGAAAATGTTCTCAATATTATGTGCAGTTAAATAGTAATTTAATAAAGTACATAATGCCATTAATAATACCAGAAAATATAGCATCGAAAATGAGTATGTTTCCATTATTCTGTCCAACCCCTGTATATTTCCAGATTGCATGTTTGAAGGTAGATAATATATATATATATATATATATATATATATATATATATATATATATATATGTAAAAAAGTGAACAATGAACAATTCCTACACCATCATTATATGAATTCATTGTCCATTTTTACATAAGAAACCAAAAATCACATAAGCGAGTTTTGGATAGAATTCCGATTGGTACGTCTTTATTCATTCCTGTATTTTTCTAATTCATCTTTCTAATAATGACATACACTATGACGTCATAAAATAACTTTATTCTCTTTACGTTTCCCACTCTGTGTCTCTAATTTGTTCTTGTAAATCTTCCTAATAATGATTTGTACTATACGTAAAAATTCAATAACTATGACGTCACATTTTCCCTTCATCATATATCTAGTATCCAATGTATGAAAATTCTTTAACATCATGCTAAGGACGAAACACTATAGAAGTCATTATTTATATGTTATGTAGTATAAACATTATGATTCAACCATACTCATTCTTACATTCATGTTCTTTCTTGACCGCTATCCTTTATTAATTTTATTACTTATTCATTCATCTACCTATTGTCTACTTATGCCCTATCAACTTATCAGTCTATGTTTACTCGTGTCTATATTACGCACACAACCTATTGTGTGACGAATGATATGTGTACACTACTGTGTGCAGTCGTACCTGTCTATCGACGATCATGATTACGTACATGTATTCTTTTTACGTTTTATTTTCTTTTATTATTTCACCTCCCGTCATTGATTTCCCTTGATCATTGTAACTATCTAAATTTTATTAAATATTCATTTTTTACTCGTGTCAATTTGTGACGCGCGAAACTTTGGGCGTTCGTTCGAGAACGCGAAAAAACGTTCTCGTATTATTTTTTTCATTTTTATTTTTAATTATATTGACCTCCCGAGGTGAACTCAAAAAAATGCTTAGTAAGATCGAATTCCACTCACGACAACAGAATCGAGCGCCTCAAAGATAAAAATACCTCCGTTCGTTCTGATTTCAAATTTATAACATTTATAACATGTTATGTTATATCATGTGTGTCATGTCTTATGTACTTGTGTTGTACTAATAACCATCTAGTATAACCATCTAGTATAACCATATATAAATATATAAAAACACTGTAATTAATAATAACTTGTAATGTACTTCAGTGAAACTGTAATTAAATGTAATGATTTAATTTATAATGTAAGAATGTACTTTAATAGAAGTGTAATTAAACAACAAGTGAATATGAAATAATCCATAATTGTAATCGAAATTGTAATGAACCAAAATTAGTACGTACTCAGTCATGTACTTAATTTGTACTTGTGTACTATTACGAAATGATATCGCCTTTATAAATATAGACTCGGCGAAAAATACAAATTAGTTTTTATTTTTATTTTTTAAATTCTTATTTGCAATCATTCAAAAACATCTGATGTGTTTAAAAAAAGGGGGGAAACTTAACCTTCGACTGTCCTCCCCCAAAACATTTAAGCTATATTATACATGTACTTGAAAAATTAGGGACCACTTCATTTAAGGCTCTTCATTGCACTTCTTCATATTAGCACCTCATTAGGAGGGGGCAGAGGCCCCTTGCCTCCTTAACTTAACTTTTTAGATTCCGGCCTGAGCCATGGTCGAAAGAGGTCGAACCTCTACCCTTGTAAATTCAGAGAACTAACTGTACATTTTTAGAAGTAAACTAAATGTAAGAGAAAGTTTTTATCTTTTCCTTCGAGCCGTGCTCTCTTCAGAACTTAGTCAAGTCGACAAGTTATAAAAGAAAAGTCGATAATTTTAGTATACGAGAAAGGATCAGAGTATTATAGCAAGAGAAGAAGTAATAATTCTCGACCCATAAGCGAGAGAAAGAGACAACCCAAGCACCATAGAAGATATTGGCATAACAGTCTGGCGAGTCTGTAGCCAAGGGTTTAACAGAGTGGCGACCCATCATTTAAGGCGACCGAAAAGAATTATAGAAAAGTATAAAGAAGAAACATCCGTTGCTTGCCTCCTAACTAGAACCCCCGTCGAATCCGAACCGACTCAGGGCCATAGACGGAGGGGTTAACATATATATATATACATATATATACATATATACAGAGCTGGGCAGTATTTAAATACATTTGTATTTAAATACGTATTTAAATACATTTGTGTATTTAGAACTGTATTTATAAATACATTGTTTTTCATGTATTTAAATATAGTATTTAAATACTTTAATGAGTATTTAAATACAATGTATTTAAATACTCAAAATATAAAAATGTAAATACTTTTACTGGTTTAATACACGTTCTGTACTAGCACAGTACGACGCGTCGACAGTGTAGTACAGCATGGTTCATGTTTCAACGTGTCAATTCAATCAGTTGTGTGCCATTCTTAGTCGAAAGCGATTGATTTCTTTATCGTGTGCGTGTCATGGCTTAGTGAATTAGTGAATGCATATGTTAAAATTTGTATGTATTTAAAATGTATTTACAAATGTATTTAAATACAATTGATGTATTTTGTATTTAGTATCTAAATACATTCGTAAAATGTATTTAGTATTTAGTATTTAAATACATTTCTCCCATGTATTTAGTATTTAGTATTTAAATACATTCAATGTATTTATTGCCCAGCTCTGCATATATATATATATATATAAAACGAATAAGTACATATTTAAAGATAAATAAAACAGTTATAATGATTAAACACTCGGTTATTAATCTAGCCGAATAACTGGATCGTCCTTAATCAATGGTACCATAGTTTGATATGACCGAAAATGCAATGATGATACCAACATGATTTATAAGGAACTTCCGATTCTGCACAAAGTGTTTTGATTATTGTCGTTCCGCTGCGTGGGGAAAAGTATCATGTATTTATTTAATATGTATATTTCCCGATTTCATGTTTCATGTTTCATAAATATATACTCTATATAATAAAGCGAATAATCACATATTTAAAGATAAATAAAACAGTTGTAATGTTTAAACACTTCGTTACTTATTTTGTATAAAATCTTTATATTATGCACATTATTATTTGTATTTACATATTTATATATAATATGCTCATACATTATTTATTCAAGTATACTGCATATATACATCCATAACATATATATATTCCCAACTCCCCCTGAAGGTGGGGTGGAAACGTAGCATGCAGGGGTAGTGGTCAATCCCCCTCCGGTTCAGGAAAGGACACCTGCTCCCAATTTCACAATGAGGAACAGGGACGGTCCAATGCCGAGAGACGAGGCATCATTGCCCTCTTCCCTACCTCCCACTGCAGAGGAGAGGCGTTCGATTACGCCTCGCTCGGTGCGCAGTTCCCCCCCCCCCTCCGCCTCCCACCGAAGAAGGAGGTGCACGCGCGGTCGTCAGGTCATAAACACCGTTAACAGACCCTCACCAAGCCACAGAGTAGGGGAGGGGCCTCCTATCCCCTAAAGGTTGTGCCACCCATCACTCAGGCAGGCGAACCCTGCCTCAGGGAGATCGAGGGAGGACGACGGGTGGGTAACTGTTAACAGGCGCGCTTCCCGAAGGTTTCCTCAACCGGTCTCCGCGGCGAGGCCACCGATGGGGAATCTCACCCTCTTTGTGTCGCGAATTCAGCTCTCGAACGAGGCAAGCGATATTCGACACATGATGAAGGAAGTCATTGGTGAACACAGTATATTGTGAGTTAATAAACTAAACACAAAATCTCCGTATTATAACTCATTTAAAGTAATAATTGAAGGTGTAAATTCACATTTCAACCCGTATAATAAGAGTCAGTGGCCAGACGGTATTATTATTAAGTTTATTCACTTTTCCAGGAGATTTGATAACAGGCAAAATAATAACAATAATGATAATAATAATATAATAATAATAATAATAATAATAATAATAATAGGCGCCCTAACGGTAATGCCTGAAAGTTGTACTGTGTATAATAAAAATCTTACTAATAATAATTTTTCTATCAGTCATGGCGGATAACGTGTTGAAAATAGTCTCATATAACGTATTAACGTAAGGTCAGTGAGGAATTCAACTGTAGATGTTCATAAAATCTGCGACAGTGCAGATTTGATACTCCTGCAGGAGCACTGGCTACCTAAGCAAGAGCTAAAATTCCTCTCTACCATCCATGATAAGTGTATGTACCATGCGTCATCAGCAGTAGACTTGTCAGATGAATGAATGTACGGTAGGCCTTTTGTTGGTGTTGCTTTCTTAATAAGGAAAAATTTGTCAAAACATATAAAATTTTTAACAAGCGATAATGTAAGGTTGTTAGGCATTGAATTACAAGTGAACAATGATTGCATATTAATTGTAAACTGCTATTTACCATACAACAACGGCAGTAATCTAGATGAATACATTGATTTGCTGTACAAAATTAAGTCATTATCAGATAACCTCAAGTATTCTCACTGTATAATAATGGGGGACTTTAACGCACATGTGAACTCGGAATTCTTTGTAGAATTGGGTAACATGTGCGAGTGGGCCAAATTAAGTATGAGTGATGTAGATGTATTAGGGATAACCAGTGGTAATTTTACATACGTTAGTGATATGAGTGTACAACCAGGTGGATTGATCATTGTCTCACTAGTAATAATCTAAAGGATCGAATTGTTAGAGTTCATATTCTGCACGATTTCCTTCTTTCTGATCATAGACCATTAGAAATATTAATTAACTTCACCAATTTATGCGCAACACGACTTAACAAGAACTCAATAGGTAAGAATAATCGCGTCGACTGCTCCAATGTTAATATGCAACAGAGAATAGAATACAAAGACAGAACAAGTCACCTCTAATAATTTAGAAATTTTGCATCTTGCCTGTAATAATCCTTGCTCAAATGATTCTCACTGTAAACTCATAGATAGGTAGTATAGTAAGATAGTATCCCTGTTAAGAGAAGCAGGAAGCCCCCTGATTAAATCTTACAACTATCATACTAAGATTATTCCTGGATGGAATGATTTTATTGCCCCCCTGAAGAGGGAATCGAAAGACGTCTATGATTTGTGGTGCTTTCATGGTAGACCCAGATTAGGACCAGTATACATGAATATGTGTAGAAGTAGGGGTCAGTATAAGGCGGCCATAAGGCGATGTAAACAGGAAGAAGAGTCTATTCGAGCATCAAAAGCCTGTGAAGCTCGCAGAAATAACGATAATAACAAATTTTGGAAATTTGTGAAGAATCAAACGGGTGTCAAAAATGTCCTCCCTCCGACAATCGATGGGGTGTTGGGGGAGGATGAAATTGCAAAGCTGTGGAAAAACCACTACTCTAACATTCTTAACAGTGTGAGTAGGGATAATCTTAAGATAGATTGCAGCGAAACGCCTGTGGGAGGGACAAGGGGACAAGGGAAAATACTTTGATATGATTTTCTGAAGTAAAGAGGTTAATTAAAGAGTTAAAGACCTGTGTATTTATGTACTTAAAGAAACAATATCTAAATACATTGACAGTAACTCAACTATTTATAGCTGTTTCCTGGATATAAGTAAGGCATATGATAGGGTGAACCACAATATTGAAATTTTGGTATTCCCACCAATCTTTCACCGTTAGGTGGGCCAATGTACTATCCGAGTGTTTTGGCTCCTCTTGCGGGGTGAGACAAGGCTCCTTGCTCTCCCCTATGCTGTTTAATGTGTATATCGACGGATTAATTGCTTCACTTAATGAGGCAACAGTGGGATGTTGTATAGATAACACAAGGATAAATAACTTAGTTTATGCCGATGATATGGTGTTAATAAGTCCCTCTGTTAAAGGTCTGGATCGGCTACTAAAAGTCTGCGAAGTGTATTTGCAGAAACATGATATTCTTTTTAATGTTACAAAAACTAAGGTTATGCAATTTCATCCTAAAAGCTGTAATCAGCCAGCTGATATAAGGTTTAAAATGAATGGTGAAGTAATTGAGGAAGTACAAGAGTTTAAGTATTTGGGTCAAACTAATACCAGCTCCTTGAGTGACGACTCGGATATAAGAAAACGATTTCGAAGCCTGTGTGCTAAAGCGAATATGACCATAAGGAACTTTCGACTCTGTACAAGTGGAGCTAAAGACACTCTCTTTCGTACTTTCTGCAGTCATATATACGGACAGCAACTGTAGGTGAATTATAAAAAAGGTTTTGACAGAACTCTAAATATGCTGTACAACAGGTCTTTTAGACTCTTACATAAATTACCCCCGAGATGCTCAGCTTCGCAAATGTTTGCTACCCGCAATGTCCCGAGCTTCCCGGAGGTAACAAGAAGACGTGCTCAACACAGTCTAATGCAAAGAATTAAAAAATCAACCAACATTACAGTATTATTTCTAATCAATTGTGTATATTTCTATCCTTAGTATATGAACTATCATTGTATTAATAATATTTGTCATATGGACTATAGTCTGCCAATAAACCTTTTCATTTTCATTTTCATTTAATGTTTTCATTATGATAAAAATAATAACTTTCTCAAGAGTTTCAGCCACAGAAAATTCAATGAAACAAGTTTCATTCAATTTTCTGTGTTTCCAGGTATTTATATTTTGAGGTTTATATATTTGTTCGTTCATTAATAATTAATACTTCACATGAAATGTGCATGACTGGGCCTTATAAGCTACTTTATAAGCTAATTTAATTGTAAATTGCATAATTTATTAGAGGTAATATCCGCATAACATCCTCAGTCAGAAGTGCGGATGCGGATATCCGGTCCACCACTATATAATATATATATATATATATACACACACACACACACACACACATATATACACAGGGTGTTTCATAACATGTGGGACGCACTTTCAAGATGGATTCAGGACCTGAAAACAATGAAAAAAGTTTATATAAACATATGCCCGAAATTCCTTTTTGTGTTCCAGCAATTCTTTCCGCAAACTGTTTACAAACACTGCTTACCGACGATGTTTGTGAGTGTGTACGAGACTTATTTCATGTATGGCTTTGTCGACTGTAATGTTTCGTACACTCTATGACATGTTTCAATATCGATGAGTGTAGAACCATCAGTCAGTCAGACAGGGCCGGATTAAGACCTTTAGAGGCCCTAAGCACTTAAAAGATTTTGGTGCCCCATATACAGTATATGTAATTCAAAATATAAACAAAAATAAACCATAAAATAAAATTTTATTTTTTGAAATGAAACAAAACTTACACTAAGATGGAAAATAATGTTTATTTTTGTATACTTCCACTTCATTTATATTTGAAAAGTTTTCTCCTACTTTTTTAATTGCAAAGTCTTTGATCAGATCCTCAAAACTAATCTTACGTAACACATCTGCTTCTATACTTAGTAGAGATAAGGCATCCAGCCTGCCTTGTTGCATAGTTGTTCTGTTGGTATTTTTAATATACTTCAACTGAGAAAATGAACGCTCAGCTGAGCAATTTGTGACCATTAATGTTAAAAATATACAAAAGGCAATTTCTACATTTGGGAAGGCACACTCAATATTGTCTTCTACAATTATTTTATAAAGTTCAGCATGACTGAATCTTGTTTTTACATTTACTATAGCACACGAAAATATTTAATCTATATGTATTTTTAATATGGCGATCAAAGATTTGATATAAACAAAATAATAACGCAAAGCGTAAAGTGTGTGATTACAACGAAATATATTTATTCTCTCAAAAGGGTTGTTGTTCACTACAAATTCAAACAATGAAAAAAAATAAATACTATATATGAATATATATAATTCAGTTTTCAACAGCTTATAGGCTATAAGCCGCGATTATAATAGTATAATAAATCCATGGTAAATCCGACAATGGAAAATTTCTGTGGTGCCCCCCTTCCCTTGATGCCCTAAGCACGGGCTTATTTTGCTTAATGGTTAATCCGGCCCTGCAGTCAGAGGTGCATCGCAGTGTTTCACTCTTCGTATTCGTAACTTCTTAACGTGAATAAGTGCAGTCTTGTGGAAAAAAAACTTTAAAAGTTTTTGTGCTATTCAGTGATACTGTGCATTTGAATTGAGAATGGAGGCTTATTTAAACAGAGAAATGGCAGACATGCATCTCATATATGGACTTGCTGAATGTAATGCGGCCGCAGCAACACTTATCACTGGGCCGAAGAGACTCCGCATGCCATCATCTAGTCAAGGCACCATCAACAATTTACTATCAATGTATGGGCAGGACTTATTGCGGACAACTTAATCGGTCCTTTTGTTTTGCATGGAGGATTAACAGGAGAATCCAACTCCAATTTTTTAAGGAATGATTTAAGCGATTTACAAGATGAAGTTCCTCTTGGTGTCCGACGTCGTATGTGGTTTATGCATGACGGCGCTCCGCCTCATTTTAGTCGAGTAGCCAGAGACTATTTGGATGACCATTTCCCTGATAAATGGATAGGTCGTGGAGGACCCATTGCGTGGCCTGCTCGCTCCCTGGACCTGAATCCACTCGATTTTTACCAACGTGTAGAACAAGGATGCCAGAAAATCCGAGCAATACCTGTAATGTTTGAATGCGTCAGGCAGTCTATGACGAGGCGTGTTCAGGCGTGTATTCAAGCGCAAGGCGGTCATTTTGAGCACTTCCTTTAAAGGAAAGGCGGATACTTGCTGGAACACATAACGGGCTGTAACTCGGAACCAAAGCGATTTCGGACAACATATGTTTATATAAACTTTTTTCATTGTTTTCAGGTCCTGAATCCATCCTGAACGTGCGTCCCACATGTTATGAAACACCCTGTATATATATATATATATATATATATATATATATATACATATATATATATCGAATTAATTGTTGCAGAGTCATATTAGTATTACATACAAATATATTTACAACTGTGGTTTCTAAACTCGCTTCAAAGCCAGGATTATCCGTCACAGCACATGTCACCCGATTTACAATTACACTAATTTATCAGTCGTGTGAGATTAAAAATATGTGTACAAATATTCAAGCAACTTTCTTCGTTTTCAGTTAGTATGTGTGTGTGTGTGTGTGTGTGTGTGTGTGTGTGAGAGAGAGAGAGAGAGAGAGAGAAAAAAAAAACCTCATGGATGTATGTTTGTGTGTGTGTAGCTTGTATATCCTGATTTTGTTGTATACACGTTTCTTCGCTACTGGGTGTATTGTTATTTCAGCTCGTCTTTACTGATTGGATTGTTACTTTTTGGGTGAATGTTAAATAAAATAGAGCAATGTAATTGTATTTTAATTCTCCTTTACACTGTCTGAAAAATGTTATTTTATGCCGGTATATATATATATATATATATATATATATATATATATATATACAGGGTGTCCCATAAGTCCGGCATCAGGAAAAATAATAAAAAAAGGCAAAACAAAAACTTTTATTTACAGAACGTGCTCAATATGTCCACCATTGTTTTCAATACACAAATTCAGACGTGATACCCAGTCAGCAAGCACCGGTGAATGATGTCAAGAGTAATGGTGTTACATGCCCCAATAATGCGCTGTCGCAAATGTTCAACACTCCTAATTTTCTCTGCGTATACCAGCGCTTTTAAGTGGCCACAGAGATAAAAATCTAGTGGCGTGAGATCCGGGCTTCTATCTGGCCATTCCACAGGCCCTCGACGTCCTATCCAATGACTAGGGAATTGTTGGTACAGGTATTCCCTTTCTTGGGTGCTGTAATGTGCAGGAGCGCCGTCTTGCTGGAACCATGTTGGGAAATTTATTCTTCGTTCAGGACACTGGGAAATGCTTCTTCCTTGAGCATACGTAGGTAGGTGCCTCCAGTGACATGTTCATCGAAAAAGAGGGGGCCTATGATGCGATCCTTCCAAATGCCACACCATACCATCACCCGAGATGCACCTTGTTCCTTTGAAGAGGTATACCAGTGAGAGTTGTTTTGAGACCAGTAGCAGGTGTTCTGTCGATTTACCTCACCATTTCCATAAAAAACAGCCTCGTCACTGAACAGAATGGTGGACGGGAAATTGGCATCCCGAGCATATTGTTCCGTAGCCCATTCACAAAATTCCATCCGCCGGTCGGGATCATCTTCGCTTAATTTCTGTAGGATCTGAAGTTTATATGGATGCCATTTGTGAGCCTGAAGAATGCGATGGATGCTACTTTTCGACACTCCTGTCTCGGCGGACAATCGCCGAAGAGACTTATTGGGACTTCTGTTAAAATGAGCCAGGATAGCAGTCGCTGTTCATCGTCAGTGGACCTCCTTGAAGATCCACTGCGTGGTTTATCTTCTATGGATCCTGTTTCCTTAAACTTTGCAACAAATTTGCTAACACAACTCTGTGTTATTGGCTCGCGGTCTGGATGCAGTCTGTTAAATTCAGCAGCGGCCTCTCTTTGACTCCGATTTCCTATGAGTAGAATTATCTGGATTCGTTCTTCCTTGCTCACAGACATTATGGCCTGTAGAAAGAGAAAAATATGAATTATGGTTTGTAGAAATAGAAAAATATGAATTTCTCCTATGATGCCGGACTTATGGGACACCCTGTATGTATATATATATATATATTATATATATATATATATATATATATACACACACACACACACGAGGGTAATTCAATAAGTATCCTCACTTTTTATTTTTACAATTTTATTTTCACATCTGATAGATTATAAACACATCACTTCTCAACATAGTCTCCCTGTTTCTCAATACACTTAGTCCAGCTATCTACAAGCTTCCTAATGCCATCACAAAAGAATTTTTTGGCTGTGTGAGTAGCCAGTCATCCACCGCCTCCTTCAGGTCATCATCGCCTTGGAATCGCTAACCTCTCAAAGCGTCTTTTAGTGTTCCAAACAGGTGAAAATCCGAAGGTGCCAGGTCTGGACCTGTAGGCTGGATGGTCGAGAACTTCAAATTTAAGTTCTTGAATGCATTTTCTAGTCTGTGCAGCGGTATGAGGGCGCGCATTGTCGTGTAACAGAATAACACCTTCCGACAATCTCCCTCTCCGTTTTGTGCGAATTGCTTGCTTTAACTCATTTCGAAGCATGTCAGAATACGATGCACTTGTTACTGTAGTTCTACGCTCTAGATAATGTTCAAGGATAGGGCCTCGTGTATCCCAAAACAGTGTTAGCATAACTTTACTTGCTGACGGCTGCGCTTTGAACTTCCTTGCAACGGGAGATGTTGGATGCTTCCATTGCATGCTCTGTCGTTTGCTTTCTGGTTCATAGTGATGGATCCAGGTTTCATCTCCAGTGATAATGCCCTCCAAAAAGTTTTCACCTTCATTATGATACCGCGCCAAAAGACGAGAGCAGACGTCCATACGATTACGCTTGTGCTCTTCTGTCAACTGTTTGGGCACCCATCTTGCACAAACCTTGTGAAAGCCAAGGATGTCATGAACTATCGAATAGGCTGACCCTTGACTGATGTCTAATGAAGATGCAATTTCTTTTATTGTTAACTTCTGTCATCGAAAATCATGACTGTGGCTTCTTCCTGCTTGTCACCACTGGTTGGTGTTGACGGTCGTCCTGAGCGCTGAACATCTGTCACACATGTCCAACCTTCCTTGAACATTTAAATCCACTCGTACACACTTCGCCGTGGTAACGCATTATTGTTATAATGTTATAATGTTTCAGACCAACAAACACCCTAGGATCCACTCATGGCTGGTCTACCTAACTGTGTTCGTAATTGTGTATTGTGTATGTCCTCCGTGGTGGCGGAGGGGACCTACAATTTTACGTGGGTTCCGAACCACAAGAACATAAGAAATTTATGTAAAAACTGCCTGTACATTGGCAACGACCAATTTTTACAAAACTAAATAATTATCAATTTAAAACTAATTAATTATCGATTTAAAACTAAAGATAGAATCTCTGGATCCAGAGGATCAAGTCATAATAGACTACTATCCACAATTATGTTACTTATAACCGACATGCAAATATATCAGATCCAAAGAATCCAGTCAAGCACATAAACGCGTGTGAATTTCAGCTTGTTGCTAGCCTAAAAAAACCTACACTGTTGCTAGCCTAAATAAGCCTATAGATCTCAGTTTGGCTCGTTATCACGAATATATATTATGTATACACTCTATTATCACTAAAATAAAAAGTGCGGATACTTATTGAAGTACCCTCGTGTGTGTATATATATATATATATATATATATATATATATATATATATATATATATACAGGGTGTTCCATAAGTCCGGCATATATTTTGGTTGGCAGTCATGTTTGAAAAACGGAAAAAACTAAGTGATCATTCTTATCGCCAGATTGCCAAGCCAAAGGCACAGCACCTCACAGAAGAACTTACAGATATACTAACACTCTACACTTTTTTCCTCCAGTCTCAAAGAGATGGAGCTCAATCGGAAACTACTGAAATAGGCCCAATTCCTCAGAAAAATAAGAAAGGTGAGTATCCAGCTGTATTGCCTGGTACCACAAACACGGGGAGTGCTGAAATGGATTCAGCTGCATCTGACGCTCCTGAAATGAATATAATTCATGAAGAGGATGGAGAAGAGGACACTGTGTTCCTTGGCCCTGCTGCTCCTACAATGTCACAGAGTGCATCAGAAAAGGAGTCACCATATCCCAGAGATCCCATAGACTGGGAATGAAACAATGAGAAACTGATAGACTATCTAGCTCTAAATGGAATCTGTCAAAATATGGATGCCGACTTTTCTTCATCAGTGAACTAGAACTAGGTCTTTTTCCAAAACTTTCTTTAGACGAAAACTAAAAAATGGAGAATATGCTGACAGACCATGGCTTGTGTATTCGGAAAAGGCAAGGGTGCTCTTTTGTGCACCTTGCCGCCTTTTTGGTGGAACATGCCATCTGGCACTCCTCTGAGAGAACACGATAACTCAGAATACATAAAAACTGTATATTGAGCTTCAAGAATAGATCAGATATGTGTGGTAGAATTGATCATAAGCTTATCGAGCAGCAACAGAGAAACAGTGCTGGAGAGATGTACTTAGTTGTTACAGTTATCAAGGCTCTCTCATCCCGAGGACTAGCACTCAGAGGTACAAATGAACACTTTGGCTCACCTTCAAATGGTAATTACTTGATGATACTTGAGCTTATTGCACAGTTTGATCCTTTCTTGGCAGAACATATTAAACGCTATGGTAATGTTGATTTAGGCACATCTTACTCGTCCAAAACTAACTGTAATGAATCCATTGAAATTATGGCAGCTAGATTACTGAAAGCAATAACAGCCGAGGTCATAACTGCTAAATATTATTCCATAAGTGTGGATTCAATTCCAGATATATCACACATGGACCAACTATCTTCCATGATTAGGTATGCTGATGAAGATGGTGTCCCTGTGGAGCGATTCCTGGGGTTTATTCCAAACCCTGGACACCAAGCTCAGAAATGTTTTGAAGCTGTCACCAGTTAATACATTGAAAAATTACAAAATCGACACACAGAATTGCAGAGGACAACCCTTTGACAATGCCAGCAACATGTCTGGCCCTTATTCTGGCCTTCAAGCGCGGATCAAGGAAAATAACCCCTTAACTATATATATCCCTGCTCAGCACATTCACTCAAAATGAGTGAATCTGCTGAGCAGGGATATATATGTTCCCACAAGATTGAGTGACTCAATCTTGTGGGAACATGTGCAGCTGAATGTTGTATCAAAGCAGTTTCTTTTTTTGGAACCATTGAGCAGCTATACAACTTTTTCTCTGGATCCACATATAGGTGGGAAGTGCTCGCAGGCCACTTAAATGCCAAATGTAATGTCAAAAGCTTGTCAACCACAAGATGGTCTGCACGTGATGAAGCTTGCAAGACTCTAAAGAAATCATGGAAAGAGATCAGGGCCGTTTCTAGCCATTAGGGGGCCCTAAGCAGTATACCCATTTGAGGCCCCACCCATCCATCCACCAACTCACGCCTTACTACATCACCTCAGCACACACATACAAAAAATGGCTGTGTTAATAAAAAACAATTATGAAACAATTTTAATGAAACATTTATGTCCAAAACAACAAATATGTACTTTCAGAAGACAGAAAAAAATACTCTTCATGAAATTCCTGAAAATTAGCTTATACATTATTTAGAATAAATGACACAGAACTATGTATAAAACAATAATACAATTATCAACTACCAAACAATTACTAACTCTACGATACAATCGTGTAATAGCTAACAGTTATACGGAACAGTTTGTATCTTCCAAATTTTTGCCTCCTTGATTTTTTCTGGGAGAAATCATCAATAACATCATCATATGAAATCTCCCTGCCAACATCCTGGTTGATGCTTATGATGCCAAGGCCACTGAGGCGATCCTGCTCCATTGATGATCTGAGGTAGTTCTTGATTAGCTTCATCTTAGAGAAGCTCCTCTCGGCTGACGCTACTGTCACAGGTAGAGTGCAGGCAATTCTTAGTGCAACCCAGAGATTGGGGTATCATTCCTCCAGTTGCTTCTGATGAATGCAGGAGAGAAGCTCCAATGCAGTCATGTTGTGTGAAGGTAAAGTTGGCAAGTTCTTAATTTCGAGGGCCAGTTCTCTTCCATCAATGTCAGAGTCAGCTCCAGAGCTCAGTATCTTAGAGAGCTTTTCACACTTGCAGGACAAGTCTTCCTTGTTCATTGTGGTGAAGTTTAGGAGAACCCAAAATATGTCCCTCACATTATCTAATGTTTTGAATCTCTCATTTGTTGACCCGATGGCACAATCCACCACCATAGTGAAAAATTTGACTTGCAGCCTCTTTAAGGCTTCTGTAAATGGTTCGTCAGGAGCTTCGTAAGCAAAGTGCTTTTTTGTGGATCTGAGCCTCTTCTCCTTCAGCACAGCATCCACATTCATTTCCTCACATATGTCCCTAGCTACGACTTGTGCTGCAACAAAACCTGTTTCTGTAGCTGGTGAGTGAGTCTTTTGTTTTTGTCGGAGAACGAGATCTTACCTAGGTGCGAATTTCTTAACGGTCCCTGGACTGTTTTCCCTCTTATTTTTGGTTCATTCGTTTTTCTGTATCCATCCGAGGAGAGGAGGATGCCAGTGGGCATCGAAACTGTTGTGGAAATAAACTTTGTCTATTAGAGTGGGTTTTTATTTTCATATTTTGACCTTCACGTAGAAAAAAAGTGTTTTTTTTTGCATTAATCATGATAATAATGATGATAATAATAATAATAATAATTGTTATAATTGTAACGTTAATCAAATACATTCAAATAATCAGACCATTTAGGTTTCAACCAACAAAATTCACATTATCTGAAAAAGATGAGAAAAGAATTAATAAACTTGAAAACATAACGAAAATAATCCTCGGTTTTAAAGTGTTACAAAATCTCTTAATAATTAGTAAATTAGTGAAATAATGTTTTACAATACTAGAAAAATTAAGCATTTAGGAAAGTATAAGCACATAGTAAGAATAAAGTTAAATAATATAGAAATAAGATCTCACAATAGTTATTTACACATAACGACCGAAACGTTTCGTTTGTCTCCGTTTTATCACATTTGTCTCATACAAAAACTTTTTAATACGACAATAATAATAATAATAATAATAATAAGGATAATAATAATAATAACAATAATATTAATAATAACTTCAGCTATATTCCTATTCTTGCCCACTGAGCTATGACCTTGGAGCCTGTCTAGGGGCCCGCTAGTAGCAGCGGGACCTTAAGCGGCCGCTTAGTCTGCTTATGCCAGGAAACGGCCCTGAAAAAGATGATCCAAGCTCTGAATGTAACTGAAGAGAATATGTCTCAGAAGCCAGCAACTCGAAGTGAGGCTGCAGCAGTGCAGAGTTACTTAAAGCGACTGGAAACTGCTATCATGACATTCTTTTGGAATTACAGTATATCTTGTATAGGTTCAGTGCCACCAGCAGACGTCTTCTGAGTGCTAGTACGACCATAGGTACTGTTGTTACACTTTATGGAAGTCTGGTCACGCTTCTTCAAGAATCCAGAGAGGAGTTTGACAGATATGAAAGAGAGGCCAAAGAACTGTCTGACCTAGGAGATTATGACACTGCTACAGCTAGACGGAGGAGAAAGAAGCTACCTTTTGATGTCAACCAAGAAGGACAAGCGGAGCTGAATGTCAAAGATCAGTTCCATGTAAACGTATTCTTTCCAGTTCTGGATAAACTATCCTGCGAACTACCAAGAAGATTGGAAGCATACGAACTTGTCTACAACAGGTTCAGCTTTTTAGGAAAGTTAACAAAGCTCAATACTGATAAATTGAAAACTTAAATTCTGAACCTTTGTGATCAGTATTTTGAAGACTTAGAAGTGTAGAACATCTGGGCAAATCAATTCCAGAACTTGTGAAATTAATCAGAGCTAATAAACCATAAGTCATCTATCCAAATGTCGACATAGCCTTGCGTATTTTTCTGTGGATTCCAGCCAGCAACTGCAGTGCAGAAAGGTCATTTTCTTGCTTTAAGGGTGTAAAAAATTATTTACGATCATCTATAAGTCAGGATAGACTGGATAGTTTGGCTTTCTTCGCCATCGAATCTGAACTTGTGGAAACATTCTCATATGATGACATCGTTGATGAGTTTGCTGGTAGAAAAGCACGTTCCAAACCTGTGTGAGAGCATACAATCATACATGTAACATGTGCATTGTTTATGAGGCATAACCAGCTAGGTTGTTTTAAGTTACTGCAATAACGTGGGGTGTTAGACCCCGTAAGGTATTAGGTAAGCAAATAGATATAAAAGGTACTTACAGGTGCTTTGATTTAGCTCTTCTTTCGGGGCCTACCATTTGTGCCAACGTCAACCAACTTCGACCAACTCAGTCCTAATTTACTAATTTAGAAGCTATAGACATTACCCCTAACTGACATAATAATTAGACAACTTAACCTAATCACCAAATAGAAATAAGAATCACAGATTGCTGCAGATAGAAAAATACATGCTGCTTAGGTCAACCCATAAAACGAACAGAATGCGTCTTCGTGTTTGTTTTGCGTTGCCATTTAGTTTCCTTTTAGTGCCTTTTCCATTCAGTGACTTTTAGACTAATTATATATATATATATATAACGTAAAGAACGACGCTTGTATAGGAGATATTCCGCGCAAGACGAGAAAGAGAAAACGGAACAAATGAAAAAATGAAGTACCACCTGGGAATCGAACCCGGGATCTTCCGATTGCCGGTCAGACGCGATACCATTACACCATGGACTCCACTCTTCCAAATGCCGTAATTCCTCTACATACTCGCAGAAACCAATGCCCCAAGGGGGCACCTCCCGCATGCCGTAACATTATATACATTCAACTGCAAAGAACACGCAGTATAAATAACGTAAAGAACGACGCTTGTATAGGAGATATTCCGCGCAAGACGAGAAAGAGAAAACGGAACAAATGAAAAAATGAAGTACCACCTGGGAATCGAACCCGGGATCTTCCGATTGCCGGTCAGACGCGATACCATTACACCATGGACTCCACTCTTCCAAATGCCGTAATTCCTCTACATACTCGCAGAAACCAATGCCACAAGGGGGCACCTCCCGCATGCCGTAACATTATATACATTCAACTGCAAAGAACACGCAGTATAAATAACGTAAAGAACGACGCTTGTATAGGAGATATTCCGCGCAAGACGAGAAAGAGAAAACGGAACAAATGAAAAATGAAGTACCACCTGGGAATCGAACCCGGGATCTTCCGATTGCCGGTCAGACGCGATACCATTACACCATGGACTCCACTCTTCCAAATGCCGTAATTCCTCTACATACTCGCAGAAACCAATGCCCCAAGGGGGCACCTCCGCATGCCGTAACATTATATACATTCAACTGCAAAGAACACGCAGTATAAATAACGTAAAGAACGACGCTTGTATAGGAGATATTCCGCGCAAGACGAGAAAGAGAAAACGGAACAAATGAAAAAATGAAGTACCACCTGGGAATCGAACCCGGGATCTTCCGATTGCCGGTCAGACGCGATACCATTACACCATGGACTCCACTCTTCCAAATGCCGTAATTCCTCTACATACTCGCAGAAACCAATGCCCCAAGGGGGCACCTCCCGCATGCCGTAACATTATATACATTCAACTGCAAAGAACACGCAGTATAAATAACGTAAAGAACGACGCTTGTATAGGAGATATTCCGCGCAAGACGAGAAAGAGAAAACGGAACAAATGAAAAAATGAAGTACCACCTGGGAATCGAACCCGGGATCTTCCGATTGCCGGTCAGACGCGATACCATTACACCATGGACTCCACTCTTCCAAATGCCGTAATTCCTCTACATACTCGCAGAAACCAATGCCCCAAGGGGGCACCTCCCGCATGCCGTAACATTATATACATTCAACTGCAAAGAACACGCAGTATAAATAACGTAAAGAACGACGCTTGTATAGGAGATATTCCGCGCAAGACGAGAAAGAGAAAACGGAACAAATGAAAAAATGAAGTACCACCTGGGAATCGAACCCGGGATCTTTACGTTATTTATACTGCGTGTTCTTTGCAGTTGAATGTATATAATGTTACGGCATGCGGGAGGTGCCCCCTTGGGGCATTGGTTTCTGCGAGTATGTAGAGGAATTACGGCATTTGGAAGAGTGGAGTCCATGGTGTAATGGTATCGCGTCTGACCGGCAATCGGAAGATCCCGGGTTCGATTCCCAGGTGGTACTTCATTTTTTCATTTGTTCCGTTTTCTCTTTCTCGTCTTGCGCGGAATATCTCCTATACAAGCGTCGTTCTTTACGTTATTTATACTGCGTGTTCTTTGCAGTTGTATATATATATATATATATATATATATATACATATATATATATATATATATATATATAAACCTATAAGGGTGAATTTTCAAATTTATTATTTTTGATATGGTACCGCTGGATATTGTGAAGAATGGTTAAAGAATTATAAATACCCATTTTAATGCAAATCGGATAATATTTAGAGGTGCCGCACGGAGGTCAAACATTTCATTTTAATCTCCAATCGGATTATTTATATTAATATTTTTTACCCCTGAGGTAGCTGTTATCGGTGCGTTTTTTTAAATGTGGTATCCCCTATAGGCCTAATCCACAGTCCTCTGATTTTGTTTTTATTCCATTTATTTCCTTTATCTAAGTCCCTCTTTTACTGTAGATTTTTTACGTTTGGAAAACGCTTACGGTGCTGCTCTACAATTTGTAGAAGATATTGTTGTTCTTCACTTTTCGTAAGATGGCCACTGAAGTTCTTAATTAAAGCAACACCTCTCTCAGCGTTGTCATTTACAACATTCATATTTTTTACATAATTGCTAGCAGCTTTGTAGTCATCATTAGCGTTCCAATCAGCAGGATCTCTGTCCAAAATGTCCATTGGCAATGCTAATTTTGTGAAGAAGTTGCGAGTTGTTGAACTGACGAAGCTAGCTAGTGTTTTGTCTTGTAGGTTAGGATTATTCACATTCAAATTTATCCGTTTAGGAGGATTTTGAGAGCCATTCACATCCAGCGCCTTCACCATTTCTCGCTTGACTTCCAGTGACGTTTCTTCATCAAAAAAAGAAAGTCCGATGAGCTCTTCATTCAAATACCAGAGATGACGAGAGAGCGCTTTAGATGCAGCTACAGATATTTCTTTATCATCGTAGGATTGAAGTTTCTTGAGAAGAGATAGGTCATTAGCTGGTGCAGAGGAAGCAATGAGTGCTAAAAACCATTCATTTACGTAGCATCGAACAGCATATAATGCAAAACGTTGCATCCCTTCTCGTTCACGTCTAGTGACTTCCATTTGTTTGTGGAAAAGACAAATTTTTATTGCATATATCACTCGCGCCATCCATCGCACACGGTGCAACGCTCCGGGTTGGTGGAATTTAATGCCATCAAAAGGAACATCTCCAAGGTATATGATTGTCAAATCTAAGAGTTCTCGGTAATCTGCTCGAGGTTGTAATTTAGTCAAATGTTGCTTGCAATTTTCAATTATACTGGGCTTTTCCGATACATCGATTTGAACAATTTCAAACTTGTTTGTGTCAAAATCTTCCATTTATTTTTAAGATGCTTAAATAACAAGATATCCGGACCACCAGTGGCAGCGCCGTGACATTTGTCAAAGACAGATGCTATTACTATTTCGAGAATGTGATGTCGACAAGCTAGTCCGAGGAGCGGCCGTTCAAATATGCTTTCAATAAGAGTACATGCTCCTTTTTTATCGCCAGTGTTGCTTGCAGTTGTGTCAAAGCACATTGCCTGCACACAGTCTCGTAGCCCCCAGTCATCCAAAGCTTCGACCACAGCACCTGCAATATTTTTTCCTGTGCCAGATTTAAGTTTAGGTAATGAGAGAAGCTTAGAGTTTCCTCCGCCTGATACAATAATTGGAAGTCTATCCACACTATCATCACCAGTAAGATCTTGGATAAACTTTCCGTCCCAATGAACTGTTAGAGGAATATCAGTTTCAAATGATTGCTTGATGTCATCTGTAATTTGCTGACGAACTGATATTCGTTTTCTCCGTATTGAACTTCTACTCAGAACAATATCATCAACGTCATATCCAAGAGAAGATGCAGTAGCTGCTACTACTGATACTGCTTGGCGATCACTTAATTTGTTTCTGTCCAGTGTCATTGCTAATTCTGTTGATACAACCATTGCTGGTTTATGACTACCAAGTTTCTCCTTCTTTATGGTGACTGGTGTACTTGATGTACTTGGCTCTTCCTCGGAGGAACTACTATTTGACGAAAATTGAGTCACTGTTGTGTTCATTTTCTTTCTCATAGTTTCTTTCTTAACTTGGCGTTGAAATGTTTCATCTCTAGATCTTCTCTTAGATTGATTGAGAGCACATATTTTGTCCACACTTCCTATGTAGCCTCTCCTCCCCTTCTCTCGTTGAGCTTGTAGAAAAGCTCTGTCTTCTTCTACTGTCATTTTTTGCAGAGCATTGGCATGGGCGATATCGAATAAATCGTCCAAAGTTCTTGAAAAGAAGTTTCTTTATCTATTTGTATCTGTGAACGTCTAGATTTAGATTTTTGAAGTCCTCTATAATTAAAATACTCCTTTTCTATTTTTTTCGTAACATTGCGATAGTCAGCAGTTGATATATTTGCCATCTCCAAAAATTTCAATACTTCAGCGCAAACAGCTTTAGATGCATCTTTCAACGTCTTTTTGGCATGTAGATGATGAAAAATAAGCCGCAGAACGTCACCATAGGATGGTAGCTTTCTTCCACATATTGTCTCAATTGTTTGTCCAATAAGCCACATTTCTGTTGACTTTCTAGTCGCTACTCAATTTGCCATATTTTACATCCTGTTTGTGCATGATGCCATTTGACACTCCTACACTGCTATGATGCTATCATCTCAACAACACAAGTAACATACCTACAGAAGATAACTACTCCACAATCCATATAATATTACTAATTTTTTTATTTCTGATATGTTTGACAGTAGTGCGGCACCCCTAAACAGGGCCGGCGCTAGGAAGTGCGGGGCCCAATTAGAAAATTGTTAGCGCCTAGCGGGGCCCTCTACCCTACAAAACCTGAAGATCGATGCGTTATGCTTCGTGCAGTACGCCAGTCCCAGCCAAAAAGCGTTGAGGGCTTGAGGCTCCACCATTAGCCACAATGATATACTAAAAATTGAAAGCCCATATGAAAGTTTTAATGTTTTATTACAAGTCAAGATATGCATGTATGCATCTAATGATTAAAGCAAAAGATTTCATGATTTTTAAAAGCCTGGGAGTAAGAAGAAAAGCGCAGGGGGCAAAAGAACAAGCTCTAGTAAATAGAAATGTAAATGCTCTCTATGATAATGAGGCAAAAACTAGTTAATTTAATATGTAGGATCTACTTACCACCACGTTTCTCTGTTACATGCAGGCTTAAGACACTTCAAGTTTGCAGTTTGGACATATAAACAATTTGGACATATTTAACAAACAACACAACTTTACATTCCAAGCTTTATGTTATATAATCTCATTAACAGCGCTCTTTCTGTTGAGGGTTTGAATATCGTCCACAAATTACCTTTTTTTAAAAAAGCTAAACGGCGACGATAAACTGAAATTACAAAACAAATAAACAAACGATTAGCAATAAAACATTGAAACATAGATATACGAGGACGGACTGAATAGTTTCACTGCCTTCACAGTAACAAGAAACTTCGTGCACACTGGACACTCATTAATTCATCATAGCGTCCCCCACTCGAGCGCGTGCGCGGGTCCCCTCGGGGCGCGGGGCCCAATTTGAACAAATCGGTCTAATCGGCTTAAAACCGGCCCTGCCCCTAAATATACTTCAAATGAGCTGATATTTTTGTCAGAAGTTATTCTTATAAAGGTTCCGAGTGTCCGGTCGTTAAGCGAATGGTCGTTAAGTGGGATACTAATTTACATAGACGCAATGTTATAAATGGTGGTTACGTTCTCGTTGATGAGATTTGACATAAAAAACATTTAAAAATGTTAAATAAGGGCAATAAAACAATAATATAGGCGTAAGAAATGATTTAATACATCATAGATATAAAACAAAGCATAAAATAAAGCATAAAATAAATCATAGATATAAAATATATCGTTTACAAAGCATTTTGTACAAATAACGGAGAGAATGTGAACACAACTTGCGCGTACAACGTCAGAATCCAAACTGACACACAGCGCTTTGAGCGCTGACAGCAGCGGCTGAATCGACAAACGAACGAACATTCACACGTGCTGTTCTTATTCGAACTCTAGATGCTTTTAAAGCAATCAAAATGAATGTTTAGCATTTATTTCGCACATTTTACTATTAAATTTATATTTTTATAAGTTTTTTAATTTGGTCGTTAACGCGGATGTACGTTAAGCGAATGGTCGTTAAGTGAGGTATTCCTGTATATAAAATTTAGCGATGGACCGGATATCCGCATCCGCATCTGCGGATATCCGCGTCATTTTAACATCCGCATCCGCATCCGCACTTCTGACTGCGGATGTTATGCGGATATTGCCTCTAATAAATTATGCAATTTACAATTAAATTAGCTTATAAAGTAGCTTATAAGGCCCAGTCATGCACATTTCATGTGAAGTATTAATTCACTGGGCAACACGTATTTTATTGAATGATATCTGACACTTGATTCTAGGTAATTTGGGTGCGCTGAATACGAATTTCAACTCGGTTTGGCTCTATCAGGTCCTGATTCTTGTCGACAGCCTATGTGCCATTTTCCAGATTTTTCAAATTAGGACTAAAAAATTAAGTCATGTGTTAAATTTTTTTTTCAAGTTTCATGAATACAAGCAGTTCAAACTACAGTAAAATTACATTATAACGATAGAAATGACTTAAAATAAAAAAACAAACAGATATGAAGCTTTCACTGTGGCAAAAATTTTCTTTTGTAAGACTTTCTAGCGTATTTGCTTGTTGATGGCAGGTCTCTTTTCAAGCACCAGCAGTAATCAGCCATCATGTGGGAATCCCAGCGGCCTTGGTACCGTTCCTCCATAATTTTGATATCTTGGTGGAATCTCTCCCCTTGTTCGTCACTTACATCACCTAAATTACTTGGAAATTTGTCAAGATGGCTATTCAAAAAATGCATTTTTATGCTCATATTGCAACCTAACTCTTTGTAGTCCCTTAAAAGTTTTTTACGATTTCTTCGTAGTTATCTGCCCTATAATTGCCTAGAAAGTTTTCTATCAAGTCCACGAATGAGAACCAGCCATTTTTTTCGCGTTCATTCATGACATTAGGAAAATTGCTGTCTTTAATCATTGTTCTTATTTGTGGACCGTCGAAAATTCCCGCCTTGATTTTTTCATAACTTAAACTTGGAAATTTTGAAGTTATGTATTTGAAACACTCGCCGTTCGTATCTAAAGCTTTTACATATTGTTTAATGAGGCCTAGTTTTATATGCAGAGGAGGAAATATGATTTTATCTCTGCTCACTAAAGGTGGATTAATTACGTTTTTTTCTCCGACAGTAAGTGATGTTCGTGCTGGCCAGATTTGTTTGAAATAATGTTCTTCCTTGGCTCTGCTGTCCCATAAGCAAAGGAAGCAGGGATATTTAGTATACCCTCCTTGTTGTCCTAGCAGAAAATTAACCATTTTTAAGTCAACACATATGATCCACTCGTGCTCCCTATATTTGATAAGATTTAAAACCTTTTCTATATGTTCATACTTTTCTTTTAATTTTGTTGAGTGCCCAATCGGTATCGAGCCGTATAGATTGCCATTATGCAACAACACACACTTAAGACTTCTTTTCGAACTGTCTAAAAACAAGCGCCAATCATTTGCATCGTAAGACTCAACCCCATCTTCTTTAACAAACCAACTATGTCGCAGCAATATACTAAACTATCCTCTGTTCTAAAATATTTAACAAGTTCTTCTTCTCTTTTTCTGTAAAATGAAATGTATGTGTTTGAAGTAAGCAAGTTTTTCTCTTTAAGTCTTGAAGCTAAAATTTCCGCAGCCTTTTTTGGAAAATTTAGATCCCTTACAAGATCATTCAACTCGGCCTGGTTAAACTTTTGCGGATCGTTTTGACTTTCAAATACGCTGGGGTCAAAATCGGTGTCTGACTCCTCAAAGTGCATAACAATATTTTCAGGAACATCTTCAACTAATTCTTGAGTTGGCAGACCCTTAAATTTTGGAATGGGGATCTCATTTGAATGTAGCACAGGTCGTATCGCGGTGTCGAAATTTGGGTACTCGATACAATGTTTATTTTTCTTAGTGAAGCCCGAAGTCTTGACAAAGCAAAGGTAGCAATCGGTCTCGTGGTTAGTAGGCTCTCGCCACACCTGATATGGAAAAAAAATTGTAAAGCGTTAACAAAAGCGACGAGAGACTTGTTTTTATGAATTTTATCAAAAGTTATCACCCAAACATTTAACATTTCTATGTGTTTCAACCTTATGCAATATTTGAGATTCTTATAAACATTTTCTGTAAATTTTTGTTCATGTACCTAAGTTACAATTACATTTAGGTAAGTTACAGTATACTAGTGATTAAATTACGTAGTTTTATGAAATCATAAACTTACCATCGGAACTCCAAAAGGTATTTTTGAATCCGAACCCTTCGTCCAATGTCGCAGTCTTTCAATGCATATAGTGCAGGCTTTATGTGGAGCCCACGATTTATCTTTGTCCCCCAGTTTTATGCCAAAATAAGCTAAGTAAGCTCTTTTTACGAAGTCAGTTATATTTGCTCGTTGATGTGGAAGTGTAAAATTTCCACATATATAACAGAAGGAATCAGGGTTGTTTTTGCATTTGAACTTTCTAGTGCTTGATGACATATTGCTTGATTGTTCTGCCAATTTGTAAAGGTATTTAAAGCCCTTAATTCATATAAATTTAAGAAAATCTGAAATATAAACACAAAAATTAGTTTAAATAGGTACTTATTATGAAATAGGTACTTACAATCTATGAAATTAAACTAGAAACACGGATGAGTAGGTACAATATAAATTACGTCTAATTAAATCAACTATATTAAATCACGATGACAAAATTACTCACTAAATCATATGCAATTCAAAATTATGTTAATGCCCAAACTTAATTAACAACTCGACTGACTGACTGACTGACTGACTGATTGAATTGACTGATTAACTCTGGAAACGAGTCGCTTTTATATATTTTAGTTGTCCCTCTAGAATACTCTACAGAGAACAGGAACGCTCGAGAAAATTTTAGAATTCTATGATATTTTTAGCTTAATTTACTAATATTAAAATGGGTTAAAAATGACAAAATTAAAAATATTTTTAGGGTGTTACATATAAAAATATACATAATACAACAATACCATAACAATAGGTACAAATACCTAGATAAAAACCTAGTTGCATAATGTGTAACTGCAAAAAGACTTAGCGAGTATTGAGAAAAAAACCTTTTTATGAATACGACGAAAGAGGAGGGGTGTTGAGCAAAATCAGGACCTGATAGAGCAAAACCGAGTAAACATTCGTGCTCAGCGCACCCAAATTACCTAGAAGTAACTGTCAAATCTAATTCAATAGACAAAAATTTGAAATTTGTTCCCCAGTGAATTATTAATGAACAAACAAATATATAAACCTCAAAATATAAATACCTGGTAACACAGAAAATTGAATGAAACTTGTTTCATTGAATTTTCTGTGGCTGAAACTCTTGAGAAAGTTATTATTTTTATCATAATGAAAACATTAATATTAATTTTAATTCTTATGCATTACCTGCCATAACAGTAATATCATGAAATTTGAAAAATTATGTCATATATTCAGAATTCTATATTATATTGATAGATTAACTAAATATCTGCATCCGCATCCGCATCCACGGATATTGAAATTAAAGATCCGCATCCGCAGATGTTGAAAAACTGACATTCGGTCCTCCACCACTAAATTATATATATATAATATATATATATATATACATATATATATATATATATATATATATATATATATATATATATATATGCTGCAAACCCACAAGGAAAAAGAAAAAACGATTCCAAGGCCTTTCGTGTATTCAAAGCTACACCTCGTCAGGGAATGAAGGTAAAAGGCGAGATGCCCATAAATATATACAACGTACAGGAAAAACAAAACAATTAGCACATACTTAACAAGGGTTAATGAGAGGCAAAAGAAATTTTAACATGATATCGTCAATTTTATACGTCCCCGTACTGTTATTGAAATTGTTTTTAAAATGAATAAATGCACATTCTAAAATATTTCTTTCTATTATATCTCTGTTTTTAACAAGCGCTTTAGAACTATCCCACTTGATGCTATGGTTACATCTATACATATGGTTAAATAAAGCATTGGAATTATTAGCTGTTCTACAAGCATATTTATGCTGTTTTACCCTAATATCTAACGTTTTACCGGTTTGGCCTATATATATTGAGTTACATTGTGTACATCCGATCGAATACACACAACCAACGAACATTATCAGGGCTATTCTTTATTAGGCGTGATTTAACAGTATTATTATACTTAAAGATTACATTAATGCCAATTGCTTTAAGTACAGTTGGAAGGTATTGAAAATTAACATGGTAAGGTAGGCTAAGGATATTTTACGCTGAAATTCCTTTACAATTACATTATTATAATACCTATTCTTGGCTTTCTTAAGACAGTTATCTAAAAATGAAATAGGATAACATAATTTAGTACCAATATTCATGATATTGCATAACTCGGAATCTAAAAATTCAGGACTGACAACTCTCAATGCTCGAAGAAACATAGCAGAGAAATAGAGGATTTAATCGAAGGATGATGGTCAGATAAAAATGCACATAAGAGTTATTGTTAGTAGGCTTACGGTAGACTTCATATTTGAACTGATTAGAGCATCTCCAAATTTTTAGATCAAGAAAGATTGGCTTCCATCATTTTCTTTTTCAACTGTAAACTTAATAGATGGGACTAAATTGTTGAGCCTACCAAGAAATAAGTCCACATCCAAATTATTAGGCCAAAGGCATAAAATATCATCTATATACCTGTACCAAACCAGGTTAAAATTAACAATCGTAGGCAAAATTCTACTTTCAAAAAATTCCATATATAAATTAGCTAGTACAGGTGAAAGGGGATTTCCCATAGCCAATCCAAACGACATAGCATAAAACTTATTTTCAAACTGAAATTTACAATCTTTGACACAAAGCTTAATTAACTCAATAAGAGTGTTGTGTTGAACAGGGAAAGAATAATCAGAGATCTTATCTTTTAAAAAATCAAGTAGGTTATCAACAGGGACTTTTGTGAATAGCGAGCATACATCAAAGCTTACCAATTTGAAATTAGGGTCATTAGGGGACTTCAGTTTGTCAATAAGATCCATGCTATTTACAATATGTGACTCAGAAATAGAGCCAACTAACGGCGTTAATAAACTAGCTAACCATTTTTATAGCTTATAGGTTACGGAGCCCACTTCCTTGTGGGTTTGCAGCATTCATTCGTTTCACGTGTTTTATTGTGAAATTCATCCCATATATATATATATACATATATACACATATATCTGATTGAAGGGTTTGTTCTTCGGGAACCGTAGCTTAACGAGGAATAAGAGGACGAAGAGATGGTACATGTTTATTTACAAACGTTTCGGAAATTTTCATTTTCCATCATCAGTGCTAAAATTCTAAAATCAGTTTTAAACCAACTCTCAACGACTATAGTTCTGCCTTTAACTTAAAAATAGCCAAATAAACCGTCATATCTTACCACTGAGAAGCTATCCACCATCGCTTCGTCTGGCTCCAACTCTTCCAATATGGACCCCTTCCAACAACCAATCATTCCCAACCCTCTGCTCAATTAGTCCCCTTACCCGATAATAACAAACTGGTAAGACTCCTCTTAATTTTGTTCGCATTTTACCTTTATTTTGACGGTTAATCACTCGTTTATATTTTGTATTATTTTATTTTTAATTTTAATTACTTAAATATACCTTATAAACACCATTAATATCACACGTTTATTTAAATACATTGTAAAAGTTTCCGTTCATTATATTTATTCATTTTTTTTATCTGATTTTATAATTTTAGCACTGATGATGGAAAATTAAAATTTCCGAAACGTTTATAAATAAACATGTACCATCCCTTTGATATTTCTATCCTTAGTATATGAACTGTCATTGTATTAATAATATTTGTCATATGGACTATAGTCTGCCAATAAACATTTTCATTTTCATTTTCATATATATATATATATATATATATGTTAACCCCTCCATCTATGGCCTGGGTTGGTTCGAAGTCGACGGGGGTTCTAGTTAGGTGGCAGCAACGGATGTGTCACTTGCAGTAGTTTCTTCTATATTACTCTCCGAGTTCTTGAGTTCTTCTATAGTGGCCTGGAGGATTCTGGGAGGCTTTCTAAATTCTCTGAAGACTCCAGGATTCTTCTTATAGCGTATCGGGAAATTTTAATGACTAAGTTCTCTGAAGAGAGCAAGGCTCGAAGGAGAAGATAAAGACTATTTCCTACTGTAATTTACTTGTAAAATGTACAGGCAGTGCTCAGCCTTTGAGTCTACTTCTGAATGAACATGGAAGAAATTATTGGGGTTTATATACCCCGATTCTACTAACATCATCATTATTAAATGTTGAAGGGGCTGTATTTTCGGATCTGTTGTTTTCCTGATCCGCCGAGTTAATTAGAAACGAAAATTGAACTATGCATCTTTATGCTAAGATATGCATATGAGTAAAAATTAATGGTTTAAGATTTACAATTAAATGCTTAGGCAAGTCATGACTTCATCTTTTATAACGAAGAGAGAATGTATACAAAACATGAACACTGCAACTTTTAATTAGGATTCATTATTAAGCTAAATCTAAGAAAATCATTAAGAAATTTTAAAAAGAACAAGTCAGCAATTAATCATTTGGTAAAGTCGGAAGCACATCAAAAATTTATCCCAACGAAAAAATAATAATAAAAAAATAATAACAATATCGCCGCGTATGCATTCCTAATGGCGAAATAATATCGGGTCGGACATTGAGTACTTTGTAATTTCGGTTTACTATAACTATGATCATAATTACCAATTAATTCACATTCATTTATTATTGTTAACTCGTTAACTACAGTTTCATTAAAGTACATTAATTACATCATATTAAATCATTATAGTTAATTACAATTGACCACAGTTAACTATAGTTTACAGTGTTTCATATTTACACGAGGATAACTCTTATTTTGAGATTTAACAGAAAGTACATGGGCACATATATATATATATATATATATACATAACACGCATAACGATATATAACATAATCATGCTTTTGAATTAGAATTAAACAAGAGAGGAGATTTCGTAATTAGATGCCCGCCTTCCGTGTTGGTCAGCGAAATTCGAACACGTGTGTCAGCATGACGAGTATCTTGCGAGGGAACAATTAAAAAAAATAACACAAGATAAAGGTCAACAAAGGACATGGACGTATGAATTGAATAACAGATAACTTGCGTTATGCGAGTTTGGTCCTTATGTAACATTTAATAATTGAATATAAAGATTATATAGAAATTATTCATTGTTCATTTTTACAGGGTTCTCTTCTCTAAAATGATATTACTCTAAAGTGATATTACTGCGATAATATAACATCCTAACTAATGCTAACTAGGTGATAACCATTGGTTTTATAATATAGATTTATATACACAACATAAGTCGGGGTGGCTAAGTCTAGTTCACGTGGTCTGGGTACGCACTCTTGGTCGTGCATAAATAGTTTCACGTGGTTCGGTTTCTTGTTTTCCTTTGTTCTAAGAACGATCTTTTTATCACAAATATACCGAGGATAATAGCACATACAATAATGATACTAACGGCAGATGTTGAAATTTTTTTTGCAATTGTAGTATTTGTAAGAGGTTATTTTGATTATCATCCAAAATTTTTAAAACGACTTAATTGATCATTCCGATCAGGGGCATGTAGTTCGAGAAGGATGGTTACAGGTTTCATGGAGAGATTTAAGATCTCTATGATGGGTTTAAATTTAATTTGCGACGGGAAGGGGTATGAGTTATTAATAGTAACCTTGTACGGGTTGTATATTTGGAAGGTTTTTGAACGCAAGGAGCAACCAATTGTAGCCGAATAACCATAGGGATGGTGATGAGGGAATAATATGATGGACACTAGAGAGTAGCGGCAGTCCTGTTCGCGAAAGAAACCCAGATGTCTGGTCCAATTCGAAGTTGGACGGTTTTAGAGGAATTAAATTTTGTAAATGAACATACCGGGGCATGACGGTCACGAATTAAGTAGATAAAGCAAGACCTAGTAGTTAATGACTGGTTTGAGTGGAGGGCAAACGAGTTGTTTATTTGTTTGCGGGAATCGGCAACGCCGGACGTCGCTATCTGACATCATAGAATATGCTGACAGATCTTTGGTGAGGAAAGGTAAGGTGGTACGGTGGGGAGATACAATCGATAGACAGAATCGTTTTGGTAGGGTGTTGGGAAAGGGTGAAATTTATATTCGTCATAAGTGAGTACATCGAAAAATAGTACAATTATGAGGTATGTGTAGGGGCGTGGTGCATGTACAGTCCAGGTGTATTCTAGAAATTGGGGGTAATGAGTATATGGTTGAGTGAGAATATGGGTGATAATTTTAATTGTGTCTGGGCGGTGTGAACCAAGGAATGAAGTGTTTCCCATGGTATTAGTGTGGGAAGAGTGATTGTTCCATGGGCTAGCTGGGTTGAACGCAAAACCCTGGAATGAATCGTAGTTATTTGTTGTAAATACTTATCGATTAGGGTTACTTGTAGGTTAATTATTTCTATTAATTCTAGATATCTTTTGTGTTCTTTGTATTGAGCTAACAGGGATTCAAGGTATGTGAATCTGTCCGAAAGGGCGTGGAGGAAGCGATTGTTTTCGTGTAGTGACCTAATAGTTTGTTGTAACATGTGTCCATCGTTTTGCTGATTCCGCGCGAAGAGATTCAATTTGAGTTCAATTTTTTTAATATCTTCTTCGGTTGCTAATCCGAATAAACCCTTGAATAATTTTCCCCCTATATCTATCAGTCCCCTTTTACTTCTTTGATTAAATTTTTCCGAGTTTTGAGTTCCAGTTTGTATCCATGGTAATGCTAATATTTCTGATAGGGTGCGTGCTGTAGTTTAAATATTTTCGAATGTATTTTTTAATAGAACGCGACTAATCTGGTCGGTTCCCGGGACATTTTTAACAGAACCCTGAACTTTACTTTCAAACGTTTTTAATTGGGTTTTTATCTGAAGGAGATTGATTTTAATTCTAGCAGGGGGTTGCAAATTGATGAAAAGGTCCGCGTGTCCTTTCAAAAATTTACCTTCTGCAAGCTTTTCTATAACAACTCCGGTAGAAATTTTAATGGAAAATTATTATAAGAGGGACAATTTTATTTATTTCTACGCCTTAGATTATACGGAGCTGGGGGTGGCCGTGTGGATACTTGTGTTTGTGGACGAAGGGGTCGGCCTCGTTTTGGTGGCAATGGGGGTCGACCGTTAAGCTCGGATTCTGAGCGGGTTCGTTTCTTATGTGAAGGCTCTAGTTCACGTGGTTGATGCATTGGCGGCCGGTATGTAGGGTCCGTGCGTCGATCATCAATCGGTGAGGGTGGTGACAGAGGAGATGGTGGAGTTCCACTGAGTGATCCTCTCGAAGGAGTTTCTCCAGGGTCTGGGTCCGATGGGACTCTTGGTTCTTGGGCCTCCTCTTGTTCAGAGATTGGCTCGAGTACTGGCGGTATTACGAGGAACCAATCTTCGTCATGGGTAGTGGTTCCCGCGGTGACCACTTCAGTTTTTTGATCCCTGCTCGATTTGTTAATACCTTGACCTTTCGAAGGATAGACGGCTCGAACGCCTGGCAGCTGTTTTTTGGGAAGGTGTTGTTCGGTAGCTATCTTCAAATTATCAGCGTGAATGATCTTTAGTTTGGAATTATCCCGGAGGCCGAGGATTTCATAACGATTTTTTCCGAGGTTTTTCATAATCCTATATGGGCTATCCCATTTTGGATATAATTTGCGATGAGCACTTGGCGGTTTCACGCTCTTCAGATAACATCGCATACAGACGATTATAGTTCGTTGATGGGTATGACGCCTATGTTGCTCTTGCTCCATCGTTGCTTCTGCCATCTCGGAAGATGTTAGAACTGCCGGGTCGATTTGGTCGGGCAAATCAAAAGTTAGACGCTTGTCGTAGTGATATAGGACGAAATGAGGGGTGTACCCGATAGACACATTATAGCCATTGTTGATGGCTGTTTGTACCATGGGAAGGGAATCATCCCATATATGGAAGGATGCATCGACAACGTGGCGAAGGGCTTCTAAGATCTTTCGATTGTGCCTTTCCACTAAGCCGTTTGCCTGCGGATGCCACAATGTGTGTGTTTTTAATTTTACACATATTACAGAGTGACTCGAAGAGTTTGGACGTGAAACTAAGGGCGTTATCCGAAATTAGGATGGAAGGAGTAGTATGATTCTGGATGACGCGTTCCATTAAAGCTCTTGCCACAGTTTCCGAGGTCTGGTCTGGAATGGCAGCTGCTTCGCTATAAAGCGAGAAGTGGTCCGTAAACAAAAGGATGTACAGGTTTCCCTTTGATGTTTTGGGGAATGGTCCCAGTATGTCCATTCCAGTTCTTTGCCAGGGCCTTTGGCATACTGGATATTTATGCATGGGAGCTGTGGACGGTACGTTGTCTTTGTGTTTTAAACAAGATGGACATTCAGCGATGTATTCATGTACCTTTCTGTTCATTTCGGGAAAATGGTATCGCTCCAAAAGACTCTTAACGGTTCGATCCGACCCCATGTGGCCATACAAAGGTGAGTCGTGACAAAGTCCAATGGCTATATCGACGAGATCCTTTGGTATTTCCACGAGGTCGTTTCCATCTTCGTTCCTAAAATGTACGAGCCCATCTTTGAGGTTGTACTGTTCTCTTACCTTCGATGGTTCCTTTTGTTCCAGCCGCGCCCAAAGGTTTTGGGTGTGTTGGTCCTGTTGTTGGGAGTACTGCAGACACTCGTAGTCGAATACAGGAAGAATTCCTATTATATTCACTTGGGCGTCGGGCTTGAGTATCGACAATCCGTCTGGAATAACTTGCAGTTTCCCGGTTTGTATACGATTTTTGCCGCAAAGTCCTGAATCAACAGAGCCTATCTACTCAACCGTCGTTCAAGTAGCTTGTCCTTGAAAAGATACGTGAGTGGCTTATGGTCAGTTTTGATGGTTATATCGTCGCCATAGACGATATTTCGGAATTTTTTCAAAGCCCAATATACCGCTAGGGCCTCTCGGTCCGTAGTGGAATAATTCCGTTGAGGTGCAGAGAGAAGTTGACTGGCATAAGCGATGGGTAATTGAACACCATCTACGTCCTGCAATAGGACGACTCCTAGTCCATAGGAGGAAGCATCTGTGGCTATGACAAAGGGTTTTGTGTAAGTAGAATATTGGAGGATAGGATGACAGGTTAGTTTACCAATTAAAGTTTCAAAGGCATGTTGGTGATCAGATTCCCAGTTAAATTTAGAATTTTTCTGGAACAAATTAGTAATGGGTTTAGCAATATTTGAAAATTGGGGGATAAAATTCCGATAGAATCCGACAAAACCAATAAATGCACGAGCGTCGTCGATGGTTTCGGGTATAGGGTACCTTTCCAGTGCTTCGAGTTTGGCTGGATCAGGTTTAATTCCTGTGATGATAGTGGAAATACTAGGTATACCAGGGACTCTTGTAAAAAGTTGCACTTTGCAAGTTTCAGTTTAAAGTGTGCTTTTCTCAAGCGTGATAGCACATTCTGAAGACGTTGAAAGTATTTTTTTATGTCCGAACTGTAAACGATAATATCGTCAAGATAAACGAGAGCTTCAATACCTAATAGGTCGGAAAGGACTATATTCATCAACCTAGAGAAATTAGCAGGCCCATTTCGGACTCCGAAAGGTAAAACCTGGAATTTGTAATGGCCTCGGTTAGTGGAGAAAGCAGTCAATGCCCGAGATTCGGGACTGACCTCTATTTGCCAATAACCGGATGCTAAATCAAGGGATGAAAAGAAGTTAGCTTTCCCTACGTTCAGAATTGTTTCCTGCATGTTTGGAATAAGGAAAGTGTCTGGGATGGTAATGTGGTTCAGGCGTCTAAAATCTATACAAGGGCGAGATGTTCCGTCCTTTTTGGAGACAAGAATCATAGGAGCGGACCAGGGACTAGCTGAAGGCTGAATGACATCCTGCTCCAACATGTCCGTGATGTGTTCCTCAATAGTGACTAATTGGGAATGTGGAACCCGATAGGGAGGAATGAAAATGGGTTTGGAATTGGGTTCCAGCTTGATTTCAAAGGGACCAAATTAGTTCGGCCCAGAGGATCTCCTTTTAGGGCAATCACATCTCTATTTCTTATCAGGAAATCGAGAAGTGATTCCATTAGTTTGAGATCCTGTAAGGCTGGTGACTCCTGAAGGGAGTGCTCCAGACATTTCTTATGTTTTTCTTTCAATACTGAAAGGTTTAACTCTAAGGAACTGGAAACACGATTTATCGTACTGGTGGGGAAATCTGAATCTATTTCTACTGTGGAAACAGTTCCTATTTTCTAATTTGAAGTTAATTCGATAGGGCTTTTTCTTTGTTTAAACAAACAACAGGGATAGCTGAATTCTGACTCCGACTAAGGACTTGGGCAATAAGAACATCTCTTTTGAAATTACTTTTCTCTGTAATCAGAGTACGCTCTGACTCTAATAATTTTCCTTGACTGTCGACTACTTTTGCTAGGAAACAGATCTTCTCATAAGGTGCTGCTGTTGTATGTTCGGTAGGGCATATGAAAAATTGAGAATCTGACTCTGGTTCTGCGACTAAAATTTGCCTTATAGGCTGAACTGACGCTGGTTGAACTGAAACTGGCTGACTGGAGACAGGCTGACTGGAAACTGACTGACTGGAAACTGACTGACTGGAAACTGACTGATCGGAAACTGACTGTGTTGATCCAACTGGATTCAACAACTGGAACTGCTTAGTCTGGGGGCTGATTTCTGGAGCGGTTGTCCCTCTGGATGCAACCGACTGACTTGAACTGCTATCAGGTGGAGGGAGTTTCCTATTTCTTTCGGAAATCTGAACTGAACTATGATAATTCTATTAGCATTAAGTTGTCTGTTATTCTCATGGAGATGGTGTGTCATATTTCGACACTTTACTAGCTTTCCGGTTGTGTAAATCTCCCATTGATTCCAGTTAAAAAAATCCATACCTAGTGGGATATCTGTCTGAAAGGTGGCGACTGTGTTCACTGTACAACATTTCACGGGGCATACCGCGTTTCCAACTTCTAAGCAGTGCTGTGCTCGTTACTTTATGAATGTAATGCCGTTACCGTTACCGTTACTACAGTCTAAATGTAACGCCGTTATCGTTACAGTTACCAATTTTAAAAAGTAACGAGTAACGGAACCGTTACTCGTTACCGTTACTTTTAATGAAATGTAAATATATTATATATATGCATAGGTATATTGTAATTTATATATACATAAAATATTATATTATATAAACATTCGCTTGTGCGAGTATGTGTTGGTTTGTATCCACTGGTTAATGCATAGGCTATGAAGTCTGTGCATGCCTTCATTGCGTTGTTATGACTTATAAGGCATAATATTTGAAAAAAAAGTGGAACAAAATTACTGTAAGATTTATTGCAACATAACAGAGGATGTAGCATACTATTGATACTAATTTACTAATGCTAGAATATACCAGGAAAGTTTAGTTTTGCAAAACAATAATACGAAATACTAAAGAAATGAATCAAATGAGTTATTGTGCATGGCAATAATAACTGAAATTTATTAGCTAAATATACAAATTTATGAACTATTATTCAAAAGATCTTTATTGGCCTTTAAGAAAACAAGCTTCTCAAAAGTTGCATCTAAGAGCGAGCCTCGTTTCGGACGCAGTATATCCTTCCCTACTGAAAAAAAAACGCTCAACAGTGGCACTGGATGGTATAGGAGTGTTAAGTTTAACAAACATATTTTTAAAGTTAGCGGATGGGAAGGATGCAGAGCTAACGTGCCGTGAAGGCCCAGATGAGAGGAATGACGAAACTTCTGTTGAACTTAGGTCCCTCCCTGCTCCAGGGTTCTTCGCCTTTTTACTTTGACAGTGCTGTCAGGGTAGGGGGAGAGGGTGGATGGCGGTAGGCTGCCAGCATGCCAACGGCCAACATGCACACCTCGCTCATAGTGAAGGAACCAAATTTTTAACGGTTAATGAATAATGAGCGAGGATCGAAAGAAACTAATTGGAGCTACGATAAAAAAGTAACGAGTAACGACTAACGAATGTATTTCCCTAAAAAAGTAACGTCGTTACTGAAAGAGTTACTTGATTTGAAATGTAACGCCGTTACCACCACCGTTGCTAAAAAAGTACCGCGTTACGTAACGGCCGTTACTTGTAACGCGATACTGCCCAGCTCTGCTTCTAAGTATAATTCAATTTCTCCGTATGTAGGTATGGGTGTGCCTGTAACTCCTCTGAGTTGACAGGAGGGTGCCTTAATTTCATATTTGTAATCTGTACTCTCTAGTAACTCATCTACACATTGTTTCTTAAATAACGTCGCGTGTGCTCCTGTATCTAGGAGAGCGGTTAAATCTTGGTTATCTATGCTACAATTTATAATTAAATCTTGGAGGTTTGCACCTATTATCCTGATGGGGAGTTGATGTGTGTATTTGGGTACATTACTGCTATTTAGGAGGGAGGAGGTTGAACTACCGCCTCCAAAGTAGGGTCTAAAAAAGGGCTCGAATTGTCCTCTATGGGAGGACCTGGGTCATATTCTATGGGATCACCATACGCTGGAGGGTTTTCTTGAAAACTGTACTCGGGAAAATGATTCCTCCCCGTGTACTTCTTCGTACCGAACTATCCGACCTTGCTGATTGTACTGGGGTTTGTACATGGGGTAAGAGTGTGGTTGACCCTGTGGTCGTAATCTATTTGGTTGGTGGTTCGACTAAGGCTGGGAATGGATTAGTTTCTGGGGATTGGAGGACTTTTGGGAACGTTGGGGGTTCGATTTCTGGAAGTGGGGCCTATACCCTGCAGGGACTTTATCGGCACATTTTTGGCGATCGCCACGGCGATGACCATGTTCGTGACAGTGGGAGCAATAAGGGGAATAATTGCACTGACTTATCATGTGCACAAAGCTATCGCAGTTAAAAAACTGTGGAAGAGGGCGTATATTCTCGATTTATAGGGTTGTTGTTGTTGTTGCTGTTGGTGTTGTGGTTGCTGCTGCTGAATGTAATGTATGGGGGTTTCTCTACCCTTTCGGTAGTTCTGGTTTGCTAAATCTGGGTAATGTTCCCTTGTTTTATTTATGGCTACACTTACTGGTTTGTCAACATTTAGAAACTCTTGAAACTTTTTTTTAGGTGCTCCAGGTAGGTTTTGGTAAATGGTCGTTGCTACTATTAGGTTTCTTTGTTTTGACGTGAAAGTAATGCCACACGCATTTTCTGTGGCTCGGAGGGCTTCTACGAGTTTGTGTTCGTGTAATAAAATTATTTAAATCTTCATGTTCATCTTTCTTCCATTTAGCTTCGAAGACTGCTTCTAACGTGGCTAAGGGTTGTGCAAGTGTTATTTCTTTAAAAAATTCTAATAAGTTTTGTTTAAAATTGTCCCATGTTGTAGCTTCGCTAATGGATGGGACGTAGGTGACTGTATCATGAGCATTCCCTTCCTTAGGGTCGATAAACCTTTTTGCTTCCCTAATCTTTATATCATCATCGGTGATGTTTTCGCGTAAGAAATGTTGTTCTAAAGACTCAATCCAAGGTCTTACGCGTGGTTCAACAAAGTGATTAACTATGGTCCCCTTAAAAATTAAGACAGTATGGGGAAGGTTTACTAGTCTACCTAAGTTAATGTATGCTGGGGCGGGGGTTTGAGACATATTGGCTTGTACTTGATCTGAAGTTTGTGTGTTTGGGAATATGTTTGAAGGGCGCGAGGTAGGTGGAGAAATGGGTGTAGGGAAATTTTCGATGTCAGAAAGCGCACCGTCTGAATCGCTCAGATGTGAAGGTACTATTAACGTGTTCTAATTTGGTCTGCTTGACCGATCTTAATTTATGGAATGATCACTTAAGGGGTTTTCCTAACTACTCTATGTAAAAAATACACATTAAATAAATGCACAACAATTTGCCTACCTAGGGAAAAATTTGAAAAGGTTGCAAACAAAATAATAATAAAAAATGTAAACAAGATTTCACTCGAATGTACGTGAAGGTATGGTAATACTATGCTTGGTAAATTAAATAAAATTATACTATACTAACTATAATAGTGGAAATAACTCGGTTTCACTAAAAAGGAATGTATCACTGGTGTATGGAATGTTCAGTGTTTTTTGTTAATTCTGGCTCGATACTAATTATTAACTGTTAATAATACTGACTTTTCAAATGTTTAGAGATTATTTAAAAAAAAAAGAGTTCTGTACTCAAAAAGATTCCTACAACGAAATCCTTGCAGACGTGTCCTGAAGACATGTCTTGCTGGCCATTTGTTCTTGGATGAAAACTAGGCGTGGGGAACTTGGAGTCGTGACACACCGGTTCAAGGTGACGAACTGGAAGTCGTGACACGCCGGTCAACTGGATGTTGGTTCTAATTCCAGGGTCTGGAAGACTGGAAGAATCCTGGATACAGAGGTCGCCAGTTGTTAACCCCTCCGTCTATGGCCTGGGTTGGTTCGAAGTCGACGGGGGTTCTAGTTAGGTGGCAGCAACGGATGTTACTTGCAGTAGTTTCTTCTATATTACTCTCCGAGTTCTTCTATAGTGATTCGGAGGATTCTGGGAGGCTTGCTAAATTCTCTGAAGATTCCCGGATTCTTTTTATAACGTATCGGGAAATTTTAATGACTAAGTTCTCTGAAGAGAGCAAGGCTCGAAGGAGAAGATAAAGACTATTTCCTACTGTAATTTACTGCTAAAATGTACAGGCAGTGCTCAGCCTTTGAGTCTACTTCTGAATGAACATGGAAGAAATTATTGGGGTTTATATACCCCGATTCTACTAACATCATCATTATTAAATGTTGAAGAGGCTGTATTATTTTTGCACAATAGTTAAAATTAAAGTGATTTTTTGTTGTGACAATGGTTAAACAGATAAACAGGATATAGGAAGAGGAAGCCATATTTTTATCTTAAACCGCGTATTTTCAGATCTGCTGTTTTCCTGATCCACCGAGTTAATTAGAAACGGAAATTGAACTATGCATCTTTATACTAAGATATGCATATGAGTAAAAATTAAAGGTTTAAGATTTACAATTAAATGCTTAGGCAAGTCATGACTTCATCTTTTATAACGAAGAGAGACTGTATACAAAACATGAACACTGCAACTTTTAATCAGGATTCATTAGTAAGCTAAATCTAAGAAAACCATTAAGAAATTTTAAAAGGACAAGTCACCAATTATTTGGCAAAGTCGAAAGCACATAAAAAATTTATTCCAACGAAAAAATAATAATAAAAAAAATAATATCGCCGCGTATACATTCCTAATGGCGACATTATGTCGGGTCGGACATTGAGTACATTGTAATTTTGGTTTACTATAACTATGATTATAATTACCAATTAATTCACATTCATTTATTATCGTTAACTCGTTAACTACAGTTTCATTAAAGTACATTAATTACATCATATTAAATCATTATAGTTAATTACAATTGACCACAGTTAACTATAGTTTACAGTGTTTCATATTTACATTAGGATAACTCTTATTTTGCGATTTAACACGAAGCACATGGGCACATATATATATATATATATATATATACATAACACGCATAACGATATATAACATAATCATGCTTTTGAATTAGAATTAAACACGAGAGGAGATTTCATAATTAGATGCCCGCCTTCCGTGTTGGTCAGCGAAATTCGAACACGTGTGTCAGCATGACGAGTATCTTGCGAGGGAACAATTAAAAAAAATAACACAAGATAAAGGTCAAGAAAGGACATGGACGTATGAATTGAATAACAGATAACTTGCGTTATGCGAGTTTGGTCCTTATGTAAAAATTAATAATTTAATATAAAGATTATATAGAAATTACTCATTGCTCATTTTTACACACACACACACACATATATATAATATATATAATATATATATATAATATAATATATATATATAATATATATATAAACAATCTAAAACTTAAGTTATCTATTAGGGAAGTTTTACGCTTGTGTATTTAACTGATTTATTTTGTAAATTCTGTCTCTTTCTCTCTTGTCCCTGAAGATGTGAGTATATCATGAAAGCGCTCGGACTTCGTGTTTCCTTTTCCTTTTCCCTGTGGTTCTTTGATTATTAAAAAGATCACGTGTTGCTTTGTGATTTCTTTGCATATATATATATATATGATATATATATATATATATATCGGCTATTGATTGGTGGCGCGGAAAACGCAGTTTAATAATAAACAGGAACACCAGAGAAAATACAAACATCCTTCAAGGTTTAATAGTACCAACGTTTCGGAATGCACTAATTCCATCTTCAGGGCTAAAACAATAAAATTCCAAATCACATACAAAATTACAAAATACAAATTGCTTAATAACAATTTAAAATAAACTTAAAAAATTAAAAAAGTAGCTAAGAAAATGTAAAACATTAAAACTAAAAGGTAAATAAATGTGAAGTTAAAAAGTTAAAATTATAAAAAGTAAAAGCATTAAAACTGAAATGTAAATAAAATAAACTAGTACCTTAACCAAAACATAGCAGATCTATCGATGATTCGTCAGAATTTAGGTCTGGTTTTAGTTTAAATAAACAGAGACTCCATAATTTTAAGCTTAAGGTCAGAGCTTCCGGCAGCAAGTACGGTGAAATTAGACTGTGAAATTGGGTGGTTATTGTTGTGCGAGTGATTACGTAGAAGAATTAGGTGGTTTGCCAAGGGGTAAATTTGTACGGACCGATTTACCGAGATGTTCGTAAATACGAGATTTTAAATGTCTTTTAGTTTTACCTATATATGACCCCATACAGTGGTCACACTTGTATTGATAAACTATAGATGACTTAAGAAGTGTAGGAATAACATCCTTGTATTTAAATAAATGGTAAATCGATTTAGACGGGGTGAATATAATTTTTATACACAGTTGTGGGTAGAATTCCTTGAGCAATTTTAAAGGATGTTTGTATTTTCTCTGGTGTTCCTGTTTATTATTAAACTGCGTTTTCCGCGCCACCAATCAATAGCCGATATAATCACCAAACGCTATGGAAGACCAGCATTGCACATGTATAGAAGACTTGGAAAACTTGACTACAAGGCTAGAAAACTTCAGTGTGATTTGCGGTTCCTTACTTGCTGCAGAAACCAGGGTTTGATTCCTGGCTTTTTGAGGTTCAAACTTAGTAACTTTCATTTACAAAAAAGTGAAACCTATAGGAACTGTCAAAAACAATTACTAGATGCAGAAATTAAATTTAAGAAAAGGCTCATTAATGAATGTAATCGGGATCTTAATCGGTCTACTTGTGATTTTAAGTCTCTGGTGTCTGGTATAGATTCAACACATCTTTTGAACGTCATTCAGACGGGCAATTTGAAATGTATTGCAAGGGTGAATTTTGTTCAGAACAGGAAACTCCAAAAATTAGGATATAATACGAGTAATAATCTAGCAGCTAATGATCTCATCTTTAATTATTCTTCCAAAGTTCTCAGTGATATTCAAAAATCTGCCCTTTGTAAAGGCCTGAAATTCTCTCTTACTCCAAAGAAACTTAATTTTTACAATTATTTCCTCAACTTTGAGTTATTTTTTAAGGACCTTTTTAAACATTCATTCTTTGACCCACATAGTAAAGGTTTTAACTTTTTATCTAATAATTTATGTAATTTAGCTTTTACTTCATTTTATGCTTTTAACCCTTATGGCAATAGATCTAATATGGAGGTGGAAGAGTTTCAAAGTCTAAGAAATCTGTCTTTGGACAAGTCATTGGTGGTTACAAGACCAGACAAAGGCAATGGCGTTGTTCTTTTGGACAGGAATGTTTATGTCGATAAAATGTTAGATATTTTAAATGATGCAACTAGATTTACTAAAGTAACTGGTGACATTTTTGCTTTAATTTTAAAACAGGAAGATAAAATTAATAGGTATCTTAGAAAACTTAAATCTAATAATATAATCTCAGACACGGTTTTTACTAAATTATTTGTTTCTGGATCCAGCCCAGGCATTATGTATGGACTCCCTAAAATACACAAACCTAATTGTCCGCTTAGGCCAATTTTATCGGCTCTAGGAACTTTTAGTTATAACCTTTCAAAATTCTTGGTTCCCATACTATCACCTATAACTTATAATTTGTATACAGCACGGGATTCTTTTTCTTTCGTTAGAGAAATTACCTCATTAAATAATAATTCTTACACAATGGCTAGCTTCGATGTAAAATCTTTATTTACCAATGTGCCTGTTGCAGAAACTATTGATATATGTATTGACAATCTTTTTAATAATACTGATACTGTGCAGGGTTTTAATAGAGGCCAAATGAAAGAACTACTAAAATTTTCCGTGGAAGACCTTATATTTATATTCAACGGTGAATATTTTAAACAGACTGAAGGTGTTCAAATGGGTCTGCCTCTTGGTCCCACCTTAGCTAACGCGTTTCTGTGTCATCATGAAGTCAAATGGTTGAATGAGTGTCCTTTCAACTTTAAACCGGTTTTTTATAGAAGATATATTGATGACACTTTTCTCCTGTTTAAATCACTAGACCATATCCCTTTGTTTTGTAATTACCTTAATTCTAAGCACCCTAACATTCAATTTACTTCAGAAGTTGAATCTAATAGCTCTCTGTCCTTTTTGGACATTAAGATAATAAAAACTAATTCCTCTTTTGAAACTTCCGTTTACCGAAAGCCGACATTTACCAATCTTACTATGAACTTTTCTTCCTTTATCCCTTTAGGTTTCAAAAGAAATTTAATCTCGACTCTGACCAATAGAGCTTTCAATATCTGTTCAGATTACTTCAAACTACACGATGAACTAGATTTCATCCGAAAACTCCTTGCCAAGAATAATTTCCCTTCTAGACTGGTGGAGACTACAATAGGCAGAACCTTAAATAGACTAATAAGCCCTACAACTAGAAACTTAATTACAGTCCCCAAAGATATCCTGTATTTCACTTTGCCCTATATGGGAACCTCAAGTTTTAACATTAGAAACAAACTTTTAAAATTGCTCAAGGAATTCTACCCACAACTGTGTATAAAAATTATATTCACCCCGTCTAAATCGATTTACCATTTATTTAAATACAAGGATGTTATTCCTACACTTCTTAAGTCATCTATAGTTTATCAATACAAGTGTGACCACTGTATGGGGTCATATATAGGTAAAACTAAAAGACATTTAAAATCTCGTATTTACGAACATCTCGGTAAATCGGTCCGTACAAATTTACCCCTTGGCAAACCACCTAATTCTCTCATACGTAATCACTCGCACAACAATAACCACCCAATTTCACAGTCTAATTTCACCGTACTTGCTGCCGGAAGCTCTGACCTTAAGCTTAAAATTATGGAGTCTCTGTTTATTTATAAACTAAAACCAGACCTAAATTCTGACGAATCATCGATAGATCTGCTATGTTTTGGTTAAGGTACTAGTTTATTTTATTTACATTTCAGTTTTAATGCTTTTACTTTTTATAATTTTAACTTTTTAACTTCACATTTATTTACCTTTTAGTTTTAATGTTTTACATTTTCTTAGCTACTTTTTATAATTTTTTAAGTTTATTTTAAATTGTTATTAAGCAATTTGTATTTTGTAATTTTGTATGTGATTTGGAATTTTATTGTTTTAGCCCTGAAGATGGAATTAGTGCATTCCGAAACGTTGGTACTATTAAACCTTGAAGGATGTTTGTATTTTCTCTGGTGTTCCTGTTTATTATATATATATATATATATATATATATATATATATATATATATATACATATATGCACATCCCCCCAACTGTGGCCACCTTGTCGTGGTGGGTGGGCCCCATGTTGACCTAGTGGCTACGTCGGCGGGGACTTAGCCCTCGGAAGGGTCACCCATGCCGGACAGGCTACTGGGGAGACGGACTAAGTGCCACTAAAGTCTTTGGCTCCCAGCACGGGTCTCCAGTGCTGTCCTCCGGAGGTGACGCCCTTAGGGTGTCACTGTTTGGATGGTTGGGTGTATGGGCCGGTTGGATTGGGGGGGCTGGGGTCTTTGCACCGTTTGGGGAGAAACTTTCGCATTACGGAGCCCCGTTTTAAAACTGACGGTGTGTTCCCTGGGGACGAGGTACCCCGTCTCCGGCGGTTTGCGCTCGGCTTCCCTTTCTCACTGGTAGCCAGTTTCTCGCGTCCCCTGGGTCCGTGTTCCACAAAATCAATAACGTATGGAAACTATTACTTCTTGTCCTAGAACTCGGGTGGTGGGCAACCAGGCCCCCGAGTCTTCTACCACTGGAAGACCACGTCTTGAGGAGGTCGCCCATCCTCCAGCAGCGGAACACTTGCACTCTCCTCTTTCATTATCGACCCCATCTTATACCTTGAACATGCCCTTGGACATACACCCTCTGGAGCAGTGTTCTCGCCCCTGCCCACCTGAGCCGCCTTCGGGCAAGTCAGGTTCTGCCCAAGACTTGCGTTCAAAACCCGGCTTCTTATTCTCCCCGTATGCCCCCCTCACCCGCCGTCAGGCCGCCTGCCCACGGAGAGAGCCCTGCGGCGGACGGAGAAGTCGGCATTCACGTCCATCCTATCGACCATTGGATATCCCAGTCCGCTTCGATTCTACAGCTTCCCTATCCCTTCCAAGTATCCAGAAATTCCTAGTGATCCGGCCTCCCTCTCGGTCCCTTCTGACCAACTCTGAACGGACGTTTCAGGCGATCCGATCCCGCAGCAATTCCAGCCGCTATGATGTGCGACCACAGAGGGATGGCTCCCTCTTCATAAAATGACGCTCAGACGCAGAAACGAAAGCCCTACTCTCCCTCACTGAGATCCTTGGATGCTCGGTATCCGTCTCCCCACACCCTCGCCTGAACCAGAGTCAGGGCACTACTTACGCCACCTGCCTATTATTATCGATCACAGTGAACGAGCTCTTGGGGGACCTCGCACCACAGGGTGTCACTAAAATTCACCGCTTCACATCCCGACAGGGCGGCGCCCCCTCCCCCACCCCGCGTCTACTTCTTACCTTCAATACCTCAGTCCCCCCCGACCGTATTGTATAGGGTATGGGAGACCGCACGTCATGCGAGTTTACTGTCCGCCCATACATCCCAGACCCGACCCGTTGCTTTAAATGCAACAAGTTTAGACACGTTAGCTCAGTTTGCCGGCAGCCGCACCAACTGTGTGTTCGTTGCGGACAAATCGCTCACCCAGACAAGTGCCCCAACACACCCAAATGCTCTAATTGTGAAGGCGCACACCCTTCTTCTTCCCGCGAATGCCTGTTCTTCAGGTTCGAGAAGGAGGTCCGAGGCCTGCAGGTAGCGGACTTCCTTAGCTTCCGAGAGGCGCGAGACAGAGTGCGGAGTCGGGAGGTGAGGCCGGAGATATCTTACCCCGCTCCCCTCGGCCCTGTCCTCTCGGCACGCCGCCTTGGCCTGTCGCTCAAACCCCTTCGACCACTGCTCTCCATCCCTTCCATCCCTCCCAAAGGGAGTCCTCGCAGGACCTCCTGTCCCGCCACCATCCCTTCTCTTCACGCACCTCACCTGCCACAGATTCCCCAGGAGTCTGGGACCAGGACACCGAGGCCCCATCCACTTCGAACCCTGCCCTCCCAGCACTCTCTGCACACACCCGAACCTAACGCCCTGGAGCAAGCCGACAAAGCGGAGACGCCGGAGCGAGTCGCCAGACCCTCCGGCCTTTCAACATGTCTCTCCCTCTTCCCCTAGATCTAAGAAGACGGCTCGGACCCTCATACCGCCCACTTCGTCTAAGAGGACCATATCACCCCACCGCAGAAGTCCCACCACTCTACCCCCACAGACGCTGACAATAGTTGCCGAATTACATGACCCGACCCCCACGACGAGATCCATTCAGGACAACATCCCACCCCCTGAGGATCCAGGGGCCAAGGGGAGCTCGGCCGCACCCATGAGTCTTATAGATCTGCTCTTGCCTCATGGTGCCATTTCTTCCACCCCTTCACGAGAACAGTCTGGTTCATCTCCTTCCACCCCCACAGTACCTGTCCCCCCCAACATCCCCGACCCCCTCCCTGTTAACCACCCTGAGCACGTCCTCCCTCCCACCTGCCCGGTCCTTCTGGTACCCCTATCGCCACCCAGGCTTCGCCGTGAGGCCCCAGAGAGGCGGGGAGGTGCCACTTTGGAAAATAAAGCACCTCCTCCTGGCCCGAACACAGAAGCCCACCAAGAAACTTCTCACCCTCTGAGCCCACAACGTTCTCCTGGCTGCCGTGATCCACACCTCCGGTCTCGCTCGGCCGAGTCGACCCCCGCAATCTCCGCGGAGGTCGACTGGCCGACTGATTCCTTCTCTGGTGAACGGCAGATAGCCAGCCATGCTCCAAACCCATCCTTCGCCTTCGCGAACCCAGATCTCCCTTCACACTCCAACCTCCTAGCACCTACACTTTTACCCATCCCCCATCATCAAATAATGGATCCCCCAAAAACTACAATAATACACTGGAACTGCAGAGGAATATTCGCGAGCTACGAAGGCCTTAATTCCTTGATTGCCACTTCCCGTCTGGTGTGCGCCTGTCTCCAGGAGCTAATCCTGGGAACCAGGCCCATGCCCTGCCCTAATGGTTATTCCTATATCACCACACCGTCTCCTACCTGCACTCGAAGGGGGGGCTGCCATTTTCATGCACCATGCAGTCCCCTTCCACAATCTCTATATCCGATCCCCACGACAGGTGTTTGCTACTCGGCTCTCCCACGACAGACAGTCCACGTCTGTTCACTATACCTCCCTCCTCACGCTCAAGTCTCCTGCGATGACCTGGTGGAGGTGGTACAACAACTCCCTAGGCCGTTTCTATTACTCCCTTGTGGGGAGACACACACTCCACCTATATGGCCCAGACCTTGATTACTATCATGACCGAGCTCTCCTTCGAGTGCCTCGATGATGGCTCTCCTACACTCTACCATGCCACCACCTGCACTCCATCCTGTATAGACCTGTTCTTCGTTTCGACCGATGCCCTCCTAGATTTCACATGGCAAGTCCTCCAAGAGGACTATGGAAGTGACCACTTCCCTGTTCAACTCACGCTCAATTGGCCCGACCAGACCGTTCGGGTATCGGAGAAATGGATTACTGCCAAAGCTAATTGGTCCCGCTTCCACGACGATACAACTCTTACGACTGCCCACTTCCCATCCTCCGATGAGTGCATCGCATACCTCGAGTCAATCGTTGTAGCGGCTGCGTGCAATAACATCCAACGATCCTCCGCCTACCCCCGCATCCGATGGGTACCTTGGTGGACCGGAGAGTGCACGGAGGCTGTACGCGCTAAGAAGAAGGCTACTCGACGCTTCTACCGTACACGACTCCCCATCCATCGCACGGAGATGCAGTGAGCCAGAGCCATCGCCTGCCGTACAATGAAGACAGCGCGCCGAGCTTCTTGACGTGCCTTTTTATCCGGCGTCACCACCACCATTACACCTTCAGCTACCATCTGGAAGAAGGTACGGGGTGTCGAGAGGCGACATGTCCCCTCCCGGTTCCAAGTCCTCCGGACTAACAACCGACTCCTATACGAGCCCAAATCGGTGGCAAACCACCTAGCTTCTGCCTTCGCCGCCGTTTCTTCCTCCGCAGTTAGTTCCCTCGTACCCGCCCCTAACAATACCTCCTCTTCACCGTTCCTAGACAGCACCTACAACCGGTTGTTCACCATGCGTGAACTACAGGCGGCACTGGCCTCTCGACGATTCCCTTGTCCCGGCCCGGACGGTATCCCATACAGCATGATCCAGCACATCCACCCTACCTTACAAATTTTCCCACTAGACCTATACAACCGCATATGGATGGAGGGCGCTTTCCCTTCCCTCTGGAGGGAGGCCCATGTAATCCCTATCCCCAAACCCGGCAAAGATTCCCTCGATCCTACAAACTACAGACCAATCGCCCAAACGTGTTGTGCCTGCAAAATCTTCGAAAAAATGGTCACTACGCGACTATCGCTCTTCCTTGAAAGTAGTAATTCCTTCCCGGCTACCCAGTGCGGCTTCAGAAAATTTCGCTCCACCACTGATCCCCTCCTGCTCCTCATTCGAGACATACAGAATGTCTTCGACAGTGGACAGTTCGTCCTATCAATTTTTTTTACATCCAGAAGGCCTACGCACCACCCGTCGGACAATAATCCTTAGTCAGCTCCAAAATCTAGGACTCGTCGGAGCCATGCCGACCTTCATCAGGGGCTTCCTGTCCTCCCGAACTTTTAAAGTTAGGGTGGGCTCAGTCCTCTCAGACACTTTCGTGCAGGAGGACGGGGTCCCACAGGGAAGCATCCTCAGTGTTCTATACTTTACCAGGGTCATGAACACAGTCTCAAAATGCCCTCCACCCACCATCCGTTCTTCCATCTACGCGGATGACCTTGCGATTTACTTCGCAGGGTGGGAGCCGTCCGTCGTTCACCGGCAAATTCAGCTCGCCATCTACCGGGTGGAAAGTTGGGCGACGTCGGTGGGGTTCCGCCTCTCCACCCCCAAGTCCAAGTGTATGCTCTTCAGCAGAAGAAGACCCTCAACCCTTCAGGTTCCCTCTTTCACGTTATACGACAATCCTCTTGAGGTGGTACCCTCCACACGATTTCTGGGCGTGACTATAGACCGACGGCTCAACTGGGTTCCCCATCTCAAACACCTGCAGCAATCCCTCCAACGTCCCCTCTCTTTCCTAGATCACCTCTCCCACACCACATGGGGCGCAGACCGACGCTCTCTCCTTCGCCTTTACACTTCCATGGTGCAGTCGAAACTGGACTATGGAAGTGTAGTATACGGTTCAGCCTCCAACGCCTTCCTCCGTATCTTGGACCCGGTCCTTAATAGGGGCCTCCGCCTCGCCACCAGTGCCTTCCACTCTTCCCCAGCCTCCAGCCTCCAAGTGGATTGCAACTACCTCCCTCGCGCCCTCCGATGGGGTCTGCTTCTCATGAGGACATACTTCCGTGCACAGAGACTATCCTCTTCGCTTCTGTGCGCGGCGATTTCTGAACTCCGACCCCAGGGACGGAGCTGGCACTTCACTGAAGCGGTCCGCTCTTTCCTTGACCTTTCCAATATGCCCGACCCCTCAGTTACCCTCATTTCATACAGCATCTACCCCCCACCCCCGGATCGTCACCCCTATCAAGTTTTGCAGGGACCTGTGTGCCCTACCAAAGACTACCACGACCGATACGGTATACAGGTCACTCTTCCGAGAACACCAACCCAACACCCGGACACAGTCCCCATTTATACAGATGGTTCCCGCTCGGAGGCTGGTACGGCCGCTTCAGCAGTAATATTGGCTCAGCCACTTTCTCGAGGTGTCAGCCTACACCGCGAGGCCTCCATTTTCTCGGAAAGAACTCTTCGTGATTATGGAGGCCCTCGACATTGTGCGCACCAACTCTGCCATCTCCTTCATCATTTATTCAGATTCCCAAAACGCACTTCTCTCCCTAGAGAGATTTAACCCCCCTTCATTCGCTCGTCTGTACCATCCAGCAAACCTTCCACTTTTTAACAGCCTTCCAACACAAGACAATCGTCTTCTGCTGGGTCCCGGCACATATCGGCATCCAGGGTAACGAGGAGGCGGACCGCACGGCAAAGACTGCCTGCTTACTGCCAGACTCCCCCCGGCCCTTCCCTTTCTCCGACTTCTTCCCGACTCTCCGCTCCCACTTCCGCTCCATCTGGCAACGAGAATGGGACCAGGCCACACAAAACAAACTCCTCATTCCACCGCTCCCGCCATAAAGAAGTGATTCTAGCTCGTCTGCGCCTAGGGGACACACGCATTACTCATGGTCACCTTATGGCTAAATCGCCAGCCCCGCTCTGTCCTACCTGCCATACCCCTATCAATGTCGTACATCTCCTGGTCGAATGCCCAAACCTGTCCACTCTTCGTCGCAGATGTTTCCCTCTCTTGTCCAAAATTCCCATACCCGAGCGTCTACAATCCATACTCGTCGAAGGCCCCCATTTTTCAACGGAAGCGATTTTCCTTTTCCTCACTCATTCCCATCTGCTTCATCGTGTCTAAAACCATACCCCTCCTACCCACTATCCAACAACTGAACCTTACTCACCCCCATAGTCTACCATCCCCAACTCAGTAACACCACCCACCCATCCCCCTCGCCGAGATATGTACCACTTTCACTAGGTACGAATCAGCAGTAAATTAAAGAAAGAAAGTAAATATATGCATATACTGTATATATATATATATATGTATATATATATATATACTCGTATATATGCAAATGGATTGTGGTATCGCACCCCAGCGCGGTCTATTCGAGATAATGACCTCATCGATTCAACATGGGGGCTGATATCGGAGTTCACCAGGTGCAACACGGCGTTCTGCATAGTGGAGGATGTCCTCTACACATTCAATCGGTGGGTCGTCCACAAGAGACCCGCCTTTATTGCATATGATGCACTTGATACTCAGTTGTTCAGACATCATTGAATCTGAGGACTATGGTACGTTGTGTTCTGGGATGCTCGATGATATCAAGTTGACTCGATCCGACGCGAAATCCTGAAAGAGAAGAGATGCGTCGAAATAATAATGAAGGTGATATACACACTATTACTATGCATATACACTTTTACAAACTTTTGAGCATGTGATGTGAGGAGTACATGTTTGCGTTTGCTACTATTCTATAGGATATTATTGGTACATGATCTATGTTTTACTAACTTTGAATCATATGTGTATTCTCCCAGCATCATGCTTCCGCTCAGATGTTGACAAACTTTGCGATAAAATGATACAAACAAGCAATTTCCCACCAGCATCTGAAAAGAAAACATACCCACATATAGTCGCGTGATGAAGCATACTTATTCTAATTGGCTCAAAACTGGAATATTATATGTTTTCTATGCGTACCCCCACCCTCTAACAATGCCGGGAAAATATGCCACCCATTTTTCTGGGTTTTTTCATATCCTAAAGAACCCAATTCAACTATAAAATCAATTTACGCGTCAAAATCGAACGGGAGCCTGTGTTTGGAACATAAACCTCTTTACTGATATTTCTTGTGGTCAAACCGTTCACTGGAAGGTAGTCAGGAATTCCTATTATATATATATATATATATATATATATATAATGCAAACCCACAAGGAAAAAGAAAACATTATTCAAAAGTTTTTCATGTCTTTAGCAGTACACCTCGTCAGGGAATGAAGAAAGAAGGCGAGATGACGAAAATGTATACATATGTATATCGGAACAGAGAAATAAAAGAGATTAGCACATGATTAACAAGCGTTGATTAAAGGCAAAAACATTTTAACAGGATATTGTCGATTTTATACATTCCCGCACTGTTATTGAAATTATTTTTAAAATGGATGAATTCACATTTTAGAATATTCCTTTCAATTACAGTATATGTGTTTTTAACGAGCGCTTTGGAACTATCCCACTTGATAGTTGATACTGTGATTACATCTGTACACATGGTTAAACAATGCATTATAATTATTTGCTGTTCTGCAAGGTATATGTAATGTTCCTCGCCTCACAGACGACTCCGTACATGTGATAACGCCGCAGTGATAGTCAAGGTACCCCAACTGGGAGAAGGTTGGGTGGAGGGGGGTCAACCGAGTCCAACAACATATAACACAGACGTATATATTTAAAGGACAATTGAATGTGCATTCATTGAAATACAGGTAATTATGTTGTAATGTCTGTGTTCATAAAGATAAACAATTAATATGATCGTACACAGCGTTGAACACCACGTAGTTTACTAGTCTTATACAGTAATGAGGTTCCATTATGATTACTGCAAGTCTATATGAACAGCTACTACAATACAACTTTTTATATACTAGTGAATTTGAACCAAAAATAGACATTACACAACCAATTACAATTACATTACAATAGTTTATAATATTTAGAGATTAGCTAGTCGAGAAAATGTAAATTTATGGACAACTTAATTTATTATGCTTTGTCATTTTTGTGAATGTAAAACATTTTTATATAATTACACTTTGAAATGAGTATAAATTATCATTGTGTTTTTTGGTGTTCAATTTTCTGTAAAAGATTTTGCTTTCTAATGAAAATTTAAAAATTTCAAATAATGTAGCCATTCAGAAATTATGCGATCAACACTCAGTGATTTAGTACAATCTTGAAATATTTTGCTACATTATTTTCACATCATAACTTTCCATATTATCATAAATACTTGAAGTATTGCGGGTATATTAAAATGAGAAATAAGAACTGCATGAAATGAGAAATAAAAATTTATTGGGCTAATGTATAGTGCCCAGGAAATCTTGTTCTGGCAACTGTGTCTGACTGTGTGACCCGGCAAGTATAAACGTACAGCGTGTCGTTGTTGTGGTGTGGCCGTGTGTGATAGATGAACGTGCTTAATGCTTAATAATTCCCTTTTATTAGGTAAGTGAAGTGAGCTATGTCTTTGTTTATTAATTTTGAGTAGAATCTTGCTTTTCCTTATGGATTTCAAAAAAAGAAGAGATATAGGCTAGTGTGAGGCTACAGTAGGTTACCTTTGAAAGAGCTTTAGGCCTAGGCTAGGCTAGATTGTTGAGCCTTCCCAAAGCATGGAGGAGCTTATTCGTAAAAGATTTCTAAGTAAGTATCTGCACCCAGAGGTGCAAATACCGCATTCGTTATTTGCATCCGAATATGACACCGCTGGGTGCAAATACCTTCAGCCTAACAATCTTAAGCCCTCGTGAGCCCTCCCCTAAAAAGGCCTCGGCCTCGAGGCCTTTGAAAAATGTATGTCCTCGGCCTCGTGGATTTCTGAAGGCCTCGGCGTCGAGGCCTCGTACCCATGCATGACCCCTTCCCGTCGCAAACTAAATTTAATCCCGTTATAGAAGTCTTAAATCTCTCCATGAAGCCGGTAACCATCCTACCCGAACTTTATGCTCCTAAATGGAATGATCAATTGAGTCGTTTTAAAATTTCAGATGATAACCAGAAAAACCTTTTACAAATACTACAACCAGTAACAATTTTTAAAACATCTGCCGTTAGTATCATTATTGTGTGTGCTATTATCCTAGGTATATTTGTAGTAAAAAGATCATTCTTGGAACGAAAGGAAACAAGAGACACCGATCGATGTGAAACTATTTATGCACGACCAAGAGTGCGTACCGAGACCACGTGAACTAGACTTAACCATCCCAACTCATGTGTTGTATATAAATCTGTATCGTAAAAACTATTAGTTATCATCTAGTTAGGATTGGTTAGGGTATTATATTATTGTATTAATATCATTCTAGAGGGGAGAGCCCTGTAAAAATGAACAATAAATAATTCTTATATTCATATATTCTTATATTTATTTTACATATAGAGTCCAAACTCGCATAACGCTGACACAAGTTCGGATAAATTTTTCATTTCTTTCTATTTTATTTTTGCTGAATAATTGATGAATTACACTGGTATGCATATGAATTTTTTTTGTCTGCTGTGAGGGTTTTTTCAACTCATTATATAATTCGACCATGCTGAATTCGAAAATGACATTGGTTTTCCTCAATCAGGTCAGGTTTTTTCTCTATTGGCCATTTATTATAAGTCCAATTTTATCCCCAAATTTATTGATTTTTTTAGCTTAAACACTGTAGATACGAGTAATATTATAAGAACACTCGTGAAAAATGAAAACATTGTGTGAATAAATACTTTTATTCATACAATGAATATGGAAAAAAGTTTATTGAGGAAGGAATGAAGTTTTTTTGGCTTTCCGTCTGTGTTTTTCTTCGGGCACGTCTCGCTTCAAACACCAGCAATAGTCCGCCAGCATATTGATATCCCAGTTTCCCTGGTACCTCTCTTCTATTATTTTGATATCTTGGTGAAATCGTTCACCCTGTTCCTCACTATAATCCCCGCAATTTTCAGGAAAATAGTCCAAGTGGGACCACAAAAAGTGCATTTTTATGGACATGCGCGACCCATGAGCTTTGAAAGCTTCCATCAAGTTTTCGACAACGGACTCGTATTCTGGACTTCTACGCTTGCCAAGAAAATCAGTGACAACTGATTTGAATGCCTGCCAGGCATTCTTCTCAGTTGGAGTCATTGCGTTTTCGAACTGAGTATCCTTGATCAAAGTTCGAATTTGAGGACCATCAAAAACCCCAGCATTTAGTTTAGCATCAGATATATGAGGAAATTTACTCTCGAGATATCGGAATGCTGAACCCTCCTTATTCATTGATTTGATGAAATTTTTCATCAAGCCCAGCTTAATATGAAGTGGTGGGAGCAAAATTTTTGTTGGTGGTACAAGGGGCACTGAAACGACATTATGCGACCCAGGTTCAAAATTCTCTCTGGATGCCCATTCACGCTGTGCTTAGTGCTTCTCATCCGCTCGGCTATCCCATTTGCAGAGGAAGCATGGGTATTTCGTGTATCCCCCTTGCATTCCCAATACAAATGCCACAATCTGAAAAAAAATGAAAATATTTAGAGAATTTAGAGAATTTGTTCTATCAAATAAAAAAATCTATGCATTGGACTGTATCACTTCTGTGGGGAAGTTAAGTGTTCTTATACGCTCTCAAATAACCTTTGGAAAAACAACATAGTCAATAGCAATAGTTTACTTATGATATTAGTATTACCTTCAAATCTCCACAGATCCTCCAGTTATGTTGGTCGTATACGAGAGCATCCAGTAAAATTTTCATGTTATCGTAGCTCTCAGTAAGTTGTACGGAATGTGCTACAGGGACTGATGCAACCCTATTCCCAATGTTGAGAAGTACTGCTTTCAAACTTCGTTTAGACGAGTCTATAAATAGCCTCCATTCTGATGCGTTATATGGCGGGCCCAAGGATTCGATTAGCCCCTCAACATTGCAGCAGTACACTAAGGAAGAGGTATTTTCGTGCACTGCAAAAAACTTGCGGAATTCTTCCTCTCGTTTCCTATACCAGGAGAATGTTGTTCCCGGAGCCAGCAAGTTGTCCTCTCGAAGTCGTGAGCCCAAGATCTCGGCAGCTAATTTGGAAAGTCCTAAATCCCTGGTAAGATCATTAAGTTTGGCCTGGTTGAGAGGCCTCGGCTCATTTGAAGCGGTATTTTGAGGTATATACGACTGGGACTGGTCATTGGCATGGAATTGGTCCTGGAATTCCAGGACCATAGGGTACAGGTCTCATAGCAGAAGGAATGTCAGGGTATACAACAATGTGTTTATTCTTCTTGTTAACTCCTGAAAATAGAAACACAGAAACATGGATATAAAACTTGCATATGAAATAGAAGAAGCATTCAGACAGTGGCGGCTCGTGAGGGAAGGCTGCGGTCTGTAAGATATGAAATAGGTCGATGGAGTCTGTATATTTTCTTTCTTTTTCATTCATATTGTCCCTTCGGGGACAATATGAATGAAAAAGAAAGAAAATATACAATCATTGTATATGTAAATGTAACTTGTATAACAATATGTATGTGTAAATGTATTTTCTATAACAATATGTATATATAAATGTATGATTACCATTATGGTGAATATTATGCTATATATGGTGAATATTACATTATGGTGAATATTATGTCAAGTTTCATACGAGGATTTCAAAATATTTAAGAAAAATAAATTTATAAGCCCACCTTGGAGGTTTGTCATGCAGAAATAGCAATCTGTCACGTGATCCTTTCCTTCTCTCCAAATCATGGGAATTCCAAAAGGCAAAGATTTCGCTCTGCCTTTGCTCCATCTTCTCAAATTTTCAATGCACGTCTTGCAGCACATATGAGGGGCGAAATTTTTGTCCTGGTCCCCTAGCTTAATTCCAAAGTATGCTCTATACATTGTCTTCACAAATTTAGTGATTTGGGACTGGTTATTTGGCATGGTAACCGTCCCACATATGTAGCAAAGTCTATTGGGATCATTTTTACACGCTCTATTCATTATGAAATATTTTATCTATATGCCCGAAAAGTAAAAAAAGATATTATACAAGTGAAACAAGTGATGATAGATGTTACTGTTCCAATTCCGCTTTGACAAAATCACGAAAAATTCTATTTTACTTATGAGGCCATAGCCGGATAACCTGAGCTGATTGAGAAAAACGGATTGCAGATTCGAAATCAGCAGGAAAAACTCTATAAGAATCACTTACAAAACCCTTTACAGCAAAATTGATGCATACCAGTGTTATTTCTTTTTAAATTACTTACTAATTTTTTTAGGTTTAGTTTAATAATGTAATCTTGTTAAGTTCTGCAATGTTCATTTTCTTTATACATTCTCTCTTCGTTGTAAAAGATGAAGTCATGTCTTGTTTAACACTTAATTTTAAATTTTAAGCATTTAAATTTTTTTCATATGCATGTTTAATTGTAATTCATAATGAAATGTATATTTCAATTTCCATTTTTAGTTAACTCGGCAGATCATGATAACATCAGATCTGTCAATATGCAGTTTAAAATAAAAATATGGCTTCATTTTCAAATATTTTGCTTATCTGTCTAGACATTGCTACAGCTAAAATATTTACCTTATCTTTAAATATTTTGTAAAATAAATCAGCCTATTGAGAATAAAAAACAAAAACAGGTTAGCATCAAATAATAACGATGTCATTAAATTTTAAGTATATATACGTGTAAAATTTCTCGTGTTCATTCTGATTTTGCCTGATCTGACTTAGAGGCTGAGCATTACCTGTAACATTTTAGCAGTAAACTACAGGGTGGGCGAGAAGTCACCGTACACCCGCACGATACGCACCCGAAATCAATTTGAGTTTACACAGCACAGCACAGCACAGCACAGCACACACTACTATGTACAATGGCAGTCTGGCAACAGTGTCGAATGGCAATCTGGCAACAGTGTCGAAGATAGTGCGTACGTGACAGCCGTACCCATGGAATTTAGTTGTGGTGTTGTCGGTATGGTTGACACAAGCAGTTACTCTGTTGAGGAGCGGTTGGTGGCAAGTGTGTGGGTGCATGAGAGACCGCACACGGGACAAACAATGACGCAGGTGATGGCTGTGTTTCGGGAACGGTTTAATAAGGCTCCACCACGAAGAGCGACACTGCTGGATTGGGAAAAACGTGCGTTCGCTCTTGGAAGCGTTAAAGACAGGCCGCGGAGTGGGAGAAAGACAACGCGCTTGGAAACATGTGCAGCGATTGCCGCTTCCATTGAACGTTCCCCAATTAAGTCGACGCGGAAACGATCATCAGAGCTTGGTGTGCCACGGTCAACGATGCGAGACCACATGAAGAAAGACCTGAAAGTGAGGCCGTATCGCCCAACTTTCGTGAAGGAACTGTCAGATGCCGACATCGATCGGCGTTATGAATCATGCCGTGCTCTGTTGGACACATTCCCAAGTGCCGTATCCCGCTCAAAGGTTCTTTTCATTGATGAATGTGCCATCTATCGCAGTTCGCGCGACAGAAATGTGGTGTTCTGGTCAAAAGAGAATCCCCATTTCACGCAGGAGCTGGAACATAATCCACCGCATGTGATGATATGGGCGGGTATGACATCAGGTCATTTGATTGGACCTTACTTTTTCGATGGATCCGTGAACGCGGCATCTTATTCGGCAATGTTGGAGACGTGGCTCATACCTCAGCTCAGAGATAGGGGACGCTGCAGCACGATGGGGCACCCGCACACTTTGCTCTTTCTGTGCGCGACGTTTTGAACCAACATTTTGCAGGCTGCTGGATTGGCCGTGGTTCACCGACATCTCCGGCATCATTGCCATGGCCACCACGTAGTCCTGACCTTACCACCCCGGACAATTCATTGTGGGGTATTATCAAGGGAGTAGTGGCTGCGCGTCGCTACAACACCAACGAAGAGGCGCAGAGCTGTGGAAGACGCCTTTTGCACCATTACTCCATAAATGCTCCGACGCATGTCACAGAGGACATGGAGGCGCATCCGCTTGTGTGTCCAGCATCAAGGTGCACATACGGATCCACTGGACATGTAACCACGAAGTACGTAAGTGATTCAGATTAATTATGATTGATTATGATTGCACATTGGTTGGTGTACGGTGACTTTGTCTTCTCTTTCGAGCCTTGCTCTCTTCAGAGAACTTAGTCTTAAAATAGAGAAAAATAATCTCCCGATACGCTACAAGAAGAATCGGGGAACCTTAGAGAATTTAGTAAGCTTCACATAATCCTCCGATCCCCTACAAGAAGAAATCGAAAAGGAATATAAGAGAAACTACTGCGATTCCCTATTCGGTTTCGGTACCAGCTACTCCAGAGTAACAAATCCGTTGCTGCCACCTAACCAGAACCGCCGTCAACTTCGAACCGCTCAAGACCATAGAAAAAGGGTTTAACACACACACACACACACACACACACACACACACACACACATATATATATATATATATATATATATATATATATATATATTATATTATATATAATATATATATATATACACACTAAATAGTTTATCATACAAAATGCTTACAATTTGCCAGCTATACCTGGTTCATAATACTTGGTCTATCCCCCATTATTGTCTATTACATCTTTTAAACTGTGTGGCATAGATGCAACATGGGTATGTATGATGTCTGGGTTCCTTTGGAGCATCTCCCACTCAACCATAGTGTGATCCAGCAGCTGACGGCTGGTCCGCTCCTGCCCAGGCTCCCACGAGTTCACCATATTCCCCAACACGTTCTCAATGGGATTGAGGTCGCACCCCTTACTAGGCCAGTGTAGTAGTTCTAGATTTCGCTGCTCTTCGAACCACCTTCTAACAATCCTGGCCGTGTGGATGGGAGAGTTGTCCTGCAAATGGATTTTAAATATTAAAAGTAGAATTATGTCTCATCCATACGCTTCATCAGTAACCCACTATTCGATATAGCTTTTAATCCCTATATATTAGGGATTTCTCTCAGCTAAATGTAATTTTGTGCGATTATACAAATAATACAGTGTGCAGTTATCCAGAATAAAATCCTAAAGTGTTGTCATCGTACTGAAAGAGTTAAAGAACAATTTTGTGACCATTATTCGTTTCTTGTAAATGTGGAAACCGGACATGCAAATGCGTGTAATACATAAATCTTACTCTAGTAATAGTATAATATTCTATAACACACAAATACAAAATACCTGCATAAAGATAATCTGCTCAGGATAGGGCAAGCATACACGCGTACAGAAGGCAACATCACCTCCTCCATGATCTCTCTATATTGATCTGCCGTAAACCTCCCGTGGATCTCAGTCAGCTCTCCTAGTCTTTGCAGGTGCATCCATCCCCACACATTCGCCGTCACGTGCCCACTCCGTGCCACTTCGTAAATATTTTGGCTGGCATATCTCGTGTCCTGTCGCCAACACCGAAGAAGGCCGTGAGTTGTAGACGCAAACGTCTTCTCGTCAGAGAAGATAACTCTGCTCCAGTATGCGAGATCATCATTTATATGCTGGCGAGCAAACGGGAGCCTGGCCTGACGATGTCGTTCTTCGATCCTCTCTTTTTTGGCAGGAGTAAGGTGGTGATATCCTGCTTCATGCAACCGTCTCCTTACGGTGTCCACTGACACGTCCATATGTAGTGTCACCCGGATGGCGACTGCGTTGTTGATAGGATCGTTCTGCACTTCATTGATTATTCTCCGGGCTTCTTTTGGAGTGGTCTTTCTTGGTGGCTCACACTTAGGATGATCTAGCAGGTTCCCAGTCTCCTGCCACCTCCGCACCCAGCGTCGAACATTAGGCTTCGAAATTCCCAGTTCCATAGCTATGTCAGCTATAGAGAAGCCTGCTTCCCGCATACCAATTATCCGGCCTCGCTGTGCAATTTTATCTTGAGCTGGATTCATTTTCAGAGTCAGTGTTCGTCATACGGTATCAAATGTGGTGTGAGAAAAGATCATGACCGTAACCATGTCAACACCTCGGTTTTGCCCATGAACGTCATTTCACAAACATTAGTATAATATTGTACGAGTTTCTAAGAATATATATTTTATATATAAGTATAGTATATTTTATTTTTTAGACCACCCTAATATATATATACTAGTACAGTTCCCGTCGCTTCGCTGACGATTAGACAGGCTAAACTACAGAAAAAGAACCCAGCCGTGAAAATTTTGAGCTTCACATTGTGTCAACATTTCTGAATCTGGTATCTCCCAAAACCTCCTCACCCCCATTCATACAACTTGGGGGATAACCCCCTCACCCATTACCCCCACCCCTCCCCATTACCCCACCCATCCCCCATTACCCCCACCCCCACCAAAACCTCCTCACCCCCATTCATACAACTTGGGGCTAACCCCCTCCCCCATTACCCCCACCCCACCCTTCCCCCATTGCTAAACTACAGAAAAGAACACAGTCATGAAAATATTGAGCTTCACATTTCCGCCCGTAATACAATTTCTGAATTTTTTTCTCACAATTTCTGAAAGTGTGACGGACAGACGGACAGCTCTCTTATTATAATATATATATATATATTATATATATAATATATATATATACACGTATATATATATATATATATATATATATATATACACTTATACAGTATATATATTTTTTTTTTAGGGTGGTCCAAAAATAAAATTTCGTAATTTTTTACCTCCACATGGCTGCTCCTGTTCCTACATCTATCAAACATCTCCACGCCAAATTTCAGCCTAATTGAATATTTACTGGTCGCTATGAATTTCATTTTACAACTCATTTTCTAGTAGATTGATCATCTGGGTTAAAAAATGAAAAAGCAAGGGCAAATACTAGTTTATTTGTTTGAAAACAGATTAAATCTCAAAGAAAACTGCTTATTTTTTTTAGAAAACAGTATAACTCTTGAAGAAAACAGATTAATTTTTAAAGAACAAAAATGATATGTTTGATGGAAAATTACATTTATCATTCGTTTATAACATACATCATTACTTAGATTAACGCTTCATCACTGACTCCTTCGAAGACGATGAGTAGTTTTGGCGATGTTTTGCTACTAATCGGAGGATGAATTGTTTTTGTTCTTCATCCTTTGTCAAAGATGTATTATATGCCTTGATAAGGGCGATACCCCTCTCCGCCGAATCATTGACAACTTTTAGGTTGATCGCTATGCGTCGAAACTCTTGAAAACAATCATCCTCCGTCCAGGAATTGGGATCGGTCCTCAGGAAGGTATCCTCCGCTGCCTTCCTTCCTTCTTTCTTTAACAGATTGAAGATTCCCAGGGTCCTTTTGGTGACCATTTCATACGAGTTCAAATCTTCAATGTTCCCTTCAAGCTTCAATCGACGAGTAACAGTGGTATTCTCGTTACGTTAGAGGTTTACGACCATCTTCCGTTTGGTCTCGGCATCGACTCTTGGATCGAAGAATGCAAGGCCGATGAGATGCTCTCCAAGATACCACAGATGCCGTTGAAGACCTGTGGATGCTGCTTTGGAAATGGTCTGATTTGGTTACTTTTGCAAGATTTTAAGAAGCAGAATATCGTTGGAAGGAGCATTGATTCCGACGGGGGCTTGGTTGCAAAAACATGCGTAGACCAAGGCGATAAACAGAGAGAGCTCGGTGATATTCTCTGTCTCAAGTGCTGTCAGCTGTAGTTGATGCTTGAACAGATAAATTTTGAGGACGTAGATGGCCTTGGCCATCCAGCGTACATGGTGAGTTGGTCCCGGAGCGCGGACCTTGACTTCTTTCTCATGATGGCACCCGAGGAAGGTGAGGCAGAGTCGTAGCAATTCCTCGTAGTCATCACGCGATTGTTTAGACTCTAGTGCCTTTGTGAAGTACTGGATCATTTTCTCTCGAAGCTGGAACATCTTTGGATCCCTGAATAGGTTGTTCGAAGCCTTCATGAAGGAATCCTTCTGAAGTGATGGCCATTTTTTCTGAAAACGTTTAAAGAGAGTCATTTCCGGGCCACCTATGGGTCCAAGAAGTGCGTTGCAGGTGTTTGACAAGGCGACTTCAAGGATATGATGTCGACAAGCGATCCAGACAAGTTCCCTCCCTACTGTATTTTCAGTCATGGTACAGGCTCCCCTGTGAAGGCCAGTATTAGACGCAGTTGTGTCAAATACGAGACCTTGGATCTCACCGCGAAGATTCCAGTCATCAATCATCGAAATGCAAGCCTTGGCGTGTTCTTCTCCTGTAGCTCGTTGTATTTTTGGCACGGCTAGGAGTTTTTCCACCCCATTTCCCGTAACGATTACCGCGGTTCGTTCGGCTGTTTCCTTTGCGCCGCCGATGTCGGGAAGTAGTTTCCCATCCCAGTGAAGAAGAAGGGGTCCTTCGACAGAAAACGAAGCTTGATCCTCTTTGGCTGCTGCCTGCCTTGCTTGTCTTCTTGAACGACGGATGGAGCTGCATGAAAGAGTCATTGTAGAAATATCATAGCCCAGGGCTTGAGCGACTGATCCAGCAACGAAGACTGCTCCTCGATCGGGAAGGTTGACGCGATCAAGAGCAGCAACCACATCTGATGTGAAGATATTGTTTCGTTTCGGAGGATGAGAGTGTATATCTGCTCTTCCGGTCGAAGTCGACGGACGATAATCATCGTTTTCAGCGTTGAATTCTTCAGAGGATGAAGTGGATGTGCTGGATGATGGAAGAGCAGCAGCTCCATCCTGGAATGCAGCCTCTCTTTCTTTGTACCGTAGAGCTTTGTCAGCATCTTTCTTCGTCGACATCTGTTGCGGTATTCCTTAGCAAAATTAATCTTGTCAGGGGCGGCCATACTGCAGGAAAAGACGTCTTCTCGTTGCAGCATCAGGAATTGGCGGTTTTCTTCATTGTCTATCACCTTCAAGGCGTCCTTTGAGGCAACGTCGAAAAGCTCTGAGAGAGTCTCTTGGAACATGCTCTCTTTCACTCTGCAGCTTTGTAGTTGCGTCTTGCGGTTTTTCTTCAACGTAAGGAACTCTTCGTACAGCTTTGACAGCTTCCTAACGCAGGAATTGACTCGTTGGGTAGGAATCCTTGCTCTCCGCCATACTTGCAGGGCCTCTTTGCAGGCCAAGTTGTAGCTCTCTTTCAAGGTCTTGGACTGTTCATGGTGGTGAAACTGAACCAAACGAAGCACATCACCACATGTGGGTAGCCTTGCAGTTGATAACTCGTTACTGGGCTTTCCTAGAACCCACGTTTCTGCAGATGAGCGAGTACTTCTAGCCATAACCTGAAAAATGAGAGAAAATAATGCATTAACCGTTTAGCACCAAAGCACAATTATATATGTGTTAAAGTAAAAAATTGCAAAGTCAAATTAAATAAAGCAAAGAAATTGGTTACAGTGGTTAGTGGTTGATGTAGGAAGAAAACCAAATTTTTAAAAATATATTTAAGATTAAGTAAATAATAAACATCAAGAGACATAAGATATATACCTTACAATTTTAATCATTTAATTTAATAGCAATATCCTTACCGGTCATAAATTTGCATATAAAGAACATAATTATATATATATATATATATATATATCGTTATACACTGCGAATCTTCCGTTTAATAGTAAATGTTTTGACGGTGATCGCGGGAAATGTATGTTTCATTACGGTATAATCGTACAGTGACTCCGCGTGTATACTTTTTGTGTCATAGTTAGTAATAGTTACATAATTAATGTGAAAAGATGCCTGAGCATCGAACCGTTGGCATCCCGAGCATGATTTAAAGGGACGAGAAGTGGGACCCCTTTCGGCGTTCCTCCCCCATCTCCACCCCCAACCATCCCCCACCAGCTATGCTCCCCCGCAAGCCGTTACAGATACAATGGGGTCGTCTGCTGTAAATCTTGTAGAAAATCCATTGTTATGTTTTATATTTGACAAAGTAGATCATATTAGGTCAGACCTTCTTGTATCTGTCTGTCATGATTTTTATGATTCAGAAGAAATAGAACATGCGAGGGTACAATTAAACACCCTGTTCATTGCTAGCCTTCCAACTCGTAGAGGTAATTCTAGAAACGAGAATACACTGAAAGACATTATAAATAAAGTGTCGACCCTCCGGGATAATGAGAACAATATTACCTTTTACGTTACTAACTTCCACAGAATACCGGTAATCTCTATGGGTGACGTAGACGTCTCGGTGTTCCTCAAACAGTATACGGAGGTAAAAAGTCGATAGTTGAACTGAAACACCAACACGTGGTGTCAAATCAGAAAAACGCGATTTCGCTAGAACAATTCCGGTCAGTGTTAGATGTGTTGAAAGAGACGCTCTTCCCAAAGCCCAGTTACTCGGAAGTAGTTCAGCAAGCCAGATCTCCAAGAAGCGCGTCGGGCAGCGAGGGAAACGAAATCCCAGCCTCTAACTCCCCCCTGAAGGTGGGGTGGAAACGCAGCATGCAGGGGTAGCGGTCAACCCCCCTCCAGTTCAGGAAAGGACCCCTGCTCCCGATTTCACAACGAGGAACAGGGACGGTCCAATGCCGAGAGTCGAGGCATCATTGCCCTCTTCCCTGCCTCCTACTGCAGAGGAGAGGTGTTCGATTACGCCTCGCTCGGAGCGCAATTACCCCCCCCCCTCCCACCGAAGAAGGAGGGGCACGCGCGGCCGTCAGGTTATAAACACCGCTAACAGACCCTCACACAGCCACAATGTAAGGGAGGGGCCTCCTATCCCCCAAAGGTTGTGCCATCCATCCCCCAGGCAGGCGAACCCTGCCTCAGGGAGATCGAGGGAGGAGGACGACGGGTGGGTAACTGTTAACAGGCGCCCTTCCCGAAGATTTCCTTAACCGGTCTCCGCGGCAAGGCCACCGATGGGGAATCTCTCTCTCTTTGTGTCGCGAATTCAGTTCAGCTCTCGAACGAGGCAAGCGATATTCGACACATGATGGAAGAAGTCATTGGTGAACACAGAATATTGATAGTTAATAAACTAAACACGAAATCTCCGTATTATAACTCATTTAAAGTAATAATTAATGGTGTAAATGCGCATTCCAACCCGTATAATATGAGTCAATGGCCAGACGGTATTATTGTAGGAGTTTATTCACTTTTCCAGGAGATTTGATAAAAGGCAAAATAATAATAATAATAATAATAATAATAGGCGCCCTAACGGTAATGCCTGAAAGTTGTACTGTCTATAATAATCCAGATTTGATACTCCTGCAGGAGCACTGGCTACCTAAGCAAGAGCTAAAATTCCTCTCTACCATCCATGATGACTTTATGTACCATGCGTCATCAGCAGTAGACTTGTCAGATGAATTAATGTACGGTAGGCCTTTTGGTGGTGTTGCTTTCTTAATAAGGAAAAATTTGTCAAAATATATAAAAAAATTTACAAGCGATAATGTAAGGTTGTTAGGCATTGAATTACAAGTGAACAATGATTGCATATTAATTGTAAACTGCTATTTACCATACAACAACGGCAGTAATCTAGATGAATACATTGATTTGCTGTACAAAATTAAGTCATTATCAGATGACCCCAAATATTCTCACTGTATAATAATGGGGGACTTTAACGTACATGTGAACTCGGAATTCTTTGTAGAATTGGGTAACATGTGCGAGTCGGCCAATTTAAGTATAAGTGATGTAGATGTATTAGGGGGTAGCCAGTGGTAATTTTACATACGTTTGTGATATGAGTGGTACCACCAGGTGGATTGATCGTTGTCTCACCAGTAATAATCTAAAGGATCGAATTGTTATTGTTCATATTGTGCATGATTTCCTTCTTTCTGATCATAGACCATTAGAAATATTAATTAACGTTACCAATTTATGCGCAACACGACTAACAAGAACTCAATAGGTAAGAATAATCGCGTCGATTGCTCCAATGTTACAATGCAGCAGAGAATAGAATACAAAGACAGAACAAGTCACTTCTTTAATAATTTAGAAATTTTGCACCTTGCTTGTAATAATCCTTGCTCAAATGGTTCTCACTGTAAACTCATAGATAGGTATTATAGTAAGATAATATCTTTCTTAAGAGAAGCAGGAAGCCCCCTGATTAAATCTTACAACTATCATTCTAAGATTATTCCTGGATGGAATGATTTTATTGCCCCCCTGAAGAGGGAATCGAAAGATGCCTATGATTTGTGGTGCTTTCATGGTAGACCCAAATTAGGACCAGTATACTTGAATATGTGTGGAAGTCGGGGTCAGTATAATGCGGCCATAAGGCGATGTAAACAGGAAGAAGAGTCTATTCGAGCATCAAAAGCCCGTGAAGCTCGCATAAATAACGATAATAACAAATTTTGGAATTTTGTTAAGAATCAAACGGGTGTCAAAAATATCCGCCCTCCGACAATCGATGGGGTGTCGGGGGAGGATGAAATTGCAAAGCTGTGGAAAAACCACTTTCTAACATTCTTAACAGTGTGAGTAGGGATAATCTTAAGAGAGATTGCAGCGAAACGATTGTGGGAGGGACAAGGTAAGATACTTTGATATGATTTTCTGAAGTAAAGAGGTTAATTAAAGAATTAAAGACTGATTCTGCGTCAGGGGTAGATGACTTATCGAATGAGCACTTAAAATATACAAATGGCGTAGTATGTCTGCATATATCATTGCTCCTATCAGCCATGCTTACTCATAGCTATATCCCTGCAGAGTTCATGAGGGTATATATCTTACCCTGGTCAAAAATAAGTACGGAGACATTCTGTCCAGCAATAATTAGAAGCCTATTGCTGTCGCTTCTTGCTTCTCGAAACTACTAGAAAAACTCTTGTTACGCCAATTAAATGATTTCTTATGGGCATGTAATCAGTTTGGCTTTAAAAGGTCCCACTCAACTGACCTGTGTATCTATGTACTTAAAGAAACAATATCTAAATACATTGACAGTAATTCAACTATTTATAGCTGTTTCCTAGATATAAGTAAGGCATATGATAGGGTGAACCACAATATTTTTTTTGCTAAACTAGAAGACAGGAAGGTTCCCATGTACATATTAAATTTATTGAAATTTTGGTATTCCCACCAATCTTTCACTGTTAGGTGGGGCAATGTACTATCCGAGTGTTTTGGCTCCTCTTGCGGGGTGAGACAAGGCTCCTTGCTCTCCCCTATGCATGCTGTTTAATGTGTATATCGACGGATTAATTGCTTCACTTAATGAGGCAACAGTGGGATGTTGTATAGATAAAACAAAGATAAATAACTTAGTTTATGCTGATGATATGGTGTTAATAAGTCCCTATGTTAAAGGTATGGATCGGCTACTAAAAGTCTGCGAAGTGTATTCGCAGAAACATGCTATTCTTTTTAATGTTACAAAAACTAAGGTTATGCAGTTTCATCCTAAAAGCTGTAATCGGCCAGCTGATATAAAGTTTAAAATGAATGGTGAAGTAATTGAGGAAGTACAAGAGTTTAAGTATTTGGGTCAAACTATTACCAGCTCCTTGAGTGATGACTCGGATATAAGAAAACAATCTCGAAGCCAGTGTGCTAAAGCGAATATGACCATAAGGAACTTTCGATTCTGTACAAGTGAAGCTAAAGACACTCTCTTTCGTACTTTCTGCAGTAATATATACGGACAGCAACTGTAGGTGAATTATAAAAAAGGTTCTGGCAGAACTCTAAATTTGCTGTACAACAGGTCTTTTAGACTCTTACATAAATTACCCCCGAGATGCTCAGCTTCGCAAATGTTTGCTACCCGCAATGTCCCGAGCTTCCCGGAGATAACAAGACGTGCTCAACACAGTCTAATGCAAAGAATTAAAATCAACCAACCCGATCATCCAAGCTATCCATGAGTCCTGCCGTTTATCCTCTAAGCTATGGACTTCTTGGTACGAAAACGTCTGTCTGTAGCTCCACTTAACTTCGACATTACAGTATTATTTCTAATCAATTGTATATATTTCTATCCTTAGTATATGAACTGTCATTGTATTAATAATATTTGTCATATGGACTACAGTCTGCCAATAAACCTTTTCATTTTTATATATATATCTATATATATATATATATATATATATATATATATATATATATATATATAGTATATATATACCTTTTGCTTTTTTTGCCTTTTGGTTAGCTTCCGCCCGAATTCTTCATTCTGACGAAGGTCAAGCTTTTCACTACACCTTAGACCTACAGTTTAACGTGGAATCCGAACCACGCCCCATCAGCAGCCCAGCGTCTTAACCACTTGGCCACCTAGGGTACTCATTTATCTACCAACCACTTTCTTTATTGTGTGGAAGGATGAACAGCTGGGTTTCGCTGCGCGCCGGCTGCCGTAAGGTCTCGAACCCGGGGCCGATGGATTCGTAGTCAGCGACGTTAACCACTACACCACCGAGGTGGTAAATTAATAATACTTACATGAGATACTATTCCTAAGCTCTTGACGTTTGAACGAACTTAAAACCGTCCTCCAACAAGTTTAAACTTGAAATGGTGCATGAGTAAATGATTTGTCTGATTCACAAACAGCATTATACAAGAAATCGAACAATTGCATCATCCTCTGAAAGGTGGGCGGAGTCAATGTGGCGTGACTGCCGCGTCCTCTAAAAATGAAGCGGGTAGAAAATGATTAGCTAATTAATTAATTGAAAATGTGAAAATCATAGCGACCTCTTATTATGTACTGAATCGACAGATATTTTGCACAAAATCCCTTCACATCTAAAGGAATAAGAGCAGCCATGTGGAGAGCATTTCCAACTATTTTGAAATTTTAGCCCAAATTTTGGACCACCCTATATATATATATATATATATATATATATATAGTGACAAGACTTCTTCAGCGACACCTAAAGACAAGCATTTATTCACCCTCCTCTTCACAAGAATTCCTTTTTCCGTCCATCGCATCCTTACCTTAAACAAGGCGTTTCCTTATCGACCAGAGGCAAGCATCCTTGAACACCACCTCACTTTTCTCCTTAGTCTGCTGGTAACCATCCAAGATGCTAGACTTTTTGTCTCGCAGCCCACCGTTCCTGCCCAGATTAATTCATTAACAGAATTAAGAGTAAATTCATTCATACACGCAATATTATGTTCGTTAACCATTTAATTTACAGACTATACAGTGCATTTATCTCCCAACCCAATTAACATCTGATCTCGATAATTCAAACAGCATATGTAATTTCCCATTTTAATTCAAACAGCATGTGTAATTGCCCATTTTAATTCAAATGGCATGCTAATTGTTTCAGCTGGATTTCGTTAATCCTTTTCACTCAGAACTTATATAAAGACTAACACATCTTCCTCACCTAAAGCATTGCTTCCAACTAGGCAGCCCTGAGTTATAATTCTTTCTTGCTTGCTTATATTTTTGGATCAATGAAAGAAAGCCACCCCCAGCCTTCTTTAGTTAGCTTTATAAGGCTAACTAACGAAAATATCACGACCTAACCTAACCAATCGTTAGGTCAACTGTGCGCCCTTGACGATTGGTTAGGTTAGGTCGTTATATTTTCGTTAGTTAGCCTTATAAAGCTAACTAAAGAAGGCTGGGGGTGGCTTTCTTTCATTGATCCATATTTTTTGCTTACATTTACAGATGGAAAATCACCAGACATATAATTTATGTATTATGTTTTCATTACTTCTCTTCTCGAAATGGTTTTCATGAGACAGTGTGATGGAAAATTTTGGTATGAAAAATTACGTTCTTGCTTGTTAGTATAAGCCCAATGCCTACATATTCACTTGTTCTTTAGTTCCACTAATGGCAATCTTCTCTATTCCGAATGGGCTTTATCCCAAAACTTGAGGCAATTTGTAGTCATAGTCATTCAGTACAATAAATTAATATTTTGTATTAAGTTATGACAAAGGTATCATGTATTGTAGCCATATTTAGGCCTGGGTTTCAATTCGACCTTGTTGTAAACTGTAATGTAAACTGTAGGACAGGCATGTATAGATAGGCCCCAGTTACAAACAGTCATTCCAATTTGGTGTGCCTACTGAACAATTGAAAACCACATGCTTTTTTGACTGCATGGTGTGCCAAATAATGTAGTTTGGATTCATTATGAATGGGATCATTTGGGGCTACTCATGCTATAAGTTTTCATTCCAGGTGTTGTTTGAAAATGCTATCATACTGAGTTAGTTTAACTGGGTCCTTTCTTAATTTAGGTTTTGTCAATCTTCCACATGCTAAGCCATAGTTAGTCAGTAGAGGAGAATGATTTGCTTTCCATGGAAGCTTAGCTACATATCAGCTGTCTTTGTATTTGATGCATTCCTTAAATTGTTTCAATACATAATCAATTCATCATTGATATTGCCCTTTCCTGTTATTGCAATCATCCATTTTCCAAAGTTTGCTAATATTATCATCTCTCAAATCCATACTTACATGCGGTATGGTCACCTTGTCTGTTTTTGCTTTGTCTTCATAGTTATGTTCCATTGATAAATAATGTGTCTGTCAACATAACTCAAACTTGCAATTTGAGCAGGTGAATTCCATTGATCTTGGCATGTCCATACACAAAACTGTAATAAAAATCTACCGATACCAATATTGAAATGGACCTATTACATTCTAATGGTAAATTTTTGCCCAGTTAGTTTCCCTCCTTTCCCACTGAGATGAGATATTGTACTTTGGATACCTGGTCCTTGTGTTTGGGATAGATAGTACCCTAATTGATTCACATTGATGGCCTCCACTGATATTCTGCAATTGGTACGAATCTTGAACTCTACACAGTTGTAGATAGAGGATTTTCCTTCAATCCTATTTCCACAAATTGTCAACTTAATCATTCATTTACTTTCTCGTCCAAGCTCCCTTACTTCAGACTTTAATAGCAGTGTTCTTTGAGCACACTGATCAAATAATGTTCCCACTTTTCTTTCTCTTTTATCACAGATGGTTACTATTGCAGTCGGGAAAGCCATCCCTTGCACTGATTAATTCCCAGTTGTAGGAGTAATGGCTTTCGTAAATTCAGTGGTTTCATTTTCTCCCCCCTTTTTAGAGTTGCCCTCAGGATTATCCTCCTGTACTCTATCACCTTTCAAACCAAAGTGTATTATGATGATTATTACAATGGAAACATTAATATTATGATGATTATTACAATGAAAGCACTAATATCATGATGATTATTTATAAAGGAGTGTACTGCAACAAAATTTAGGAGGAGGAGGGGATCATAAATGTCCCCACTTCTGGCTCCCCTGCTACCGATACCGGGAACGCAGACCCGGGCAGCGAGGCTGGATCTACTACCGCCCATTCGAGGTGTTCTCGGCCTTTGTCTGATTCACTTTTCATAAACTTCTGCAACATTCGTGGCCTTTTTTCAAATTTTCAATCTGTTGAACACCACCTCCTCCTGTAAACCTGAGCTTCTTTTCCTCACTGAAACTCAGATGTCTGGGACGACTGACAGCAACCCATTTTCTGTACAATCTTACTTTCTCTATACTCAATTTCACTCCAAAGGTGGATCTTGCGTATACACTATGTACGCAATGACCTAAATTGTTCTCGTATTCCTGAACTCGAATCTTCCGAATTCTATACCCTCTGAGTACAGCTTACATGCCAATCTCAAACTAAATGCATCTGCGCTGTCTACCCTCCTCCTAATTCTACTGGCTATCCAAAATGCTTTGACTACCTCACTTTCAAAGTGGAATACATTCTTTCCCGCTCTGCCTTTGCTGAAATCTCCATTTTAGGAAATTTCAATGTTCACCACCACCTTTGGCTTTCCTTCCATTTCACTAACATCCCTGGTGAACTAGCTTACAACTTTCTATCGTAAATGACCTTGAGCAGATTGTATAGCAACCTACTCGTATCCCTGATCGCCTTGGAGATATGCCCAAAATTCTGGATTTATTTCTTACCTCTCATCCTTCTTCTTACTCTGTTAACCTCTTTTTCCGTTGGGCTCCTCCGATCACAATCATATCTCTGTTTCCTGTCCTGTCGTTCCAATTCGGCCTTTGGATCCACTGATTAGGAGGCCCTTATGCAGTACTTCTGTGATTTCCCATGGAATGATTACTGCTTCCGTGGACGGGGCCCTTCCCAGTGTGCTGAGCGCATCACAGAGGTGATTCTCTCGGGCATGGAGACGTACAATCCATATTCTATTCCTACGACTAATGCAAAAAAATCTTGGTTTAATTTTACTTGTCATAATGCTATCCGCTACAGAGAGGAGGCTTTCAGAAGGTACCGTCGCCATCCAACTCCTGACTCTCACTCAGCTTATATTTCTGCTCAGATTCGTGAAAAATATGTTCTTCGACTCGCCAAAAATTCCTTCAGCCGACAAAAATGTGAAAATCTATCCAATTCTAATTCTTCTCGCTCTTTCTGGCATCTAGCTAAGAACCTCTTCAACAACTTTACTTCCTCTTCTTTCCTTCCTCTTTTCCATTCCCGACGGCTCAGTTTCCGTCTCTTCTCCTGATAAAGCTGAACTCTTCACTCAAACTTTCGCTTACAATTCAACCCTGGATGATTCTGGTGCTGTTCCTCCATCTCCTTCCCCGTCTGGCTTTATTATGTTTGAAATTAGAATCTCTTCTAAAGATGATCTTTCTGCCCTCACTGTGCTCAACTGTAGGAAGGCGTACGGTCGCGATGGTGTTCCTCCTGTTGTTCTTCAGAACTGTGCTTCTGTGCTGACACCATGCCTTGTCAAACTCTTTCGTCTTTGTCTCTCATCTGGTACTTTTCCTTCCTGTTGGAAGTTTGCTTTCATTCAGCCTGTGCCAAAGAAGGGTGACCCCTCTCAACCTTCCAACCATGGCCGTTTCCTCCAGTAGACGAAACAGGTGACTGCCTAGGGCCCCGCTTCAAAAAAGTGTAGGAGGCAAAATTTCTGAAGGATACGATAGGGATTGAATTCGAAACAATCTCTATATTTATTGAGTGAAATGTTTTTAAAAATGTAAAAGTGTTTTTGTTCAAAGTGTGCAGTGTTAATTATGTTTAAAAATTACAAAAAAAGAAACACACTTTCAATGAAAATTTTCATTTTGGCAATGCAAATTTGCTTATTTTGTGCAATACTAGTTATACGCATAGTCATTAAAATAAATTAAAAAAGTTAGTAACCATTTCGCTTTCTGTCCAGTTTATGCCTATCTCTCTCTCTCTCTCTCTCTCTCTCTCTCTCACACACACACACACACATATATATATATATATATATATATATATATATATAGGAAAAATTATTTCACGAAAGTGACACGTGAAAAATATTTATGATGAATAAAACCACGAAGGGTTGTGTTACCCATCTGCGTTCATGGAATCTTGTCTTAATAAGGCTAAACGAACCTTCTATCGTGTGAATAATAACACTCGCACCTTGTCAAAGAATATTTTAGTACTTCCATTTTTCCCGGGCTTCTTAGGCATTGCTAATGTACTTAAACTTTTGGATATCAGTGTAGTTTTTTCATATAACAATATTGTGAAAAACATCATAGTAAAAAATAGCCCTACCAATAATTTAGGCATTATCTATAAAATTGGGTGTAAGCAATGTGATTCCTTTTACATAGGTCAGACGGGAAAGGATTTGCAAACGCGTGTAAAACAGCATCAATATTCCGTTAGAACGGGACAGTTGTCCAGTGCCCTTTTTGTCCATTTGTCAGAGTTATCCCATTGTATTGATTGGAATAATGCTTCAGTTTTGTTTCACTCTAGCAACATTGTTAATAGAATATTCTTGAGTCGGCTATAATTCAACTTACAAATAACCTTAACATGAGTAAAGGTCTGTTTCAACTCGATCCCGTTGCTCTGAATTCCTTCAGAATGGATTTAAACAAAAAGGGCAGGTTGTTAAATCTTTGGTAAAAATTTGTTTTTGTCTTTGTTTCCTTATAAATCTGTAGGTTTCTCTTACAATTTTATTTTTCAATTTTTTGCTGTATGCGTGTATGTGTATGTATGTGTATGTGAGTATGTGCGTGGTCATTGCAGTTAAATGTGTGTGTGTATGTATATGTGTGTATATGTATATGTATGTATGTATGTGTGTATATGTATATGTATGTATGTATGCATGTTTGTGTATATATATACGTATATATGTATATATGTGTATGTACCTTACCTTACCTTACAACCTTACAAAGGTTCTGTGCGATGATTTCTCATTTCGCGAAGGTCAAGCTTGTATATATATATATATATATATATATATATACAATCCAACTCACTACTTCAAATCCAACTCACTACTTCACCAGGCCAACTCGAGAGGAGGGGCGACACGCTTGACCTTCGCGAAATGAGAAATCATCACGTGGAACCTTTGTAAGGTTGTAAGGTAAGGTATATATATATATGTATGTATGTATATATATATATATATGTGTGTGTGTGTGTTTGTATATATGTACGTATATGTATATATATTTGGTTATGCGGGTATACATGTGTAGTTGTATTGTAATTTTTTCAATTTATATTTATTTTTATTTCTTTATTCTTTTGCGACCTACCGTTTTTTCAGACAATAATTATAAAAACAAATCTTTGGTAATTTTTTCCCTTATGCATATATATATATATATTCTGTATATATTGCGTTTATATTTCGTATATATACCGTATATATGTTGTATATATTTTTATGGTTCTTTATATATCATCTTGGCATTTTGTTTTCCAATTTATATTTACTTGTACTTTTTTATTCGTTTGTGACCATAATATGCATGATTCAGACAATAACTAAAAAACCTTTGGTAACACTGGGCAACACGTATTTTATTCAATGATATCTGACACTTGATTCTAGGTAATTTGGGTGCGCTGAATACGAATTTCAACTCGGTTTGGCTCTATCAGGTCCTGATTCTTGTCGACAGCCTATGTGCCATTTTCCAGATTTTTCAAATTAGGACTAAAAAATTAAGTCATGTGTTAAATTTTTTTTTCAAGTTTCATGAATACAAGCAGTTCAAACTACAGTAAAATTACATTATAACGATAGAAATGACTTAAAATAAAAAAACAAACAGATATGAAGCTTTCACTGTGGCAAAAATTTTCTTTTGTAAGACTTTCTAGCGTATTTGCTTGTTGATGGCAGGTCTCTTTTCAAGCACCAGCAGTAATCAGCCATCATGTGGGAATCCCAGCGGCCTTGGTACCGTTCCTCCATAATTTTGATATCTTGGTGGAATCTCTCCCCTTGTTCGTCACTTACATCACCTAAATTACTTGGAAATTTGTCAAGATGGCTATTCAAAAAATGCATTTTTATGCTCATATTGCAACCTAACTCTTTGTAGTCCCTTAAAAGTTTTTTTACGATTTCTTCGTAGTTATCTGCCCTATAATTGCCTAGAAAGTTTTCTATCAAGTCCACGAATGAGAACCAGCCATTTTTTTCGCGTTCATTCATGACATTAGGAAAATTGCTGTCTTTAATCATTGTTCTTATTTGTGGACCGTCGAAAATTCCCGCCTTGATTTTTTCATAACTTAAACTTGGAAATTTTGAAGTTATGTATTTGAAACACTCGCCGTTCGTATCTAAAGCTTTTACATATTGTTTAATGAGGCCTAGTTTTATATGCAGAGGAGGAAATATGATTTTATCTCTGCTCACTAAAGGTGGATTAATTACGTTTTTTTCTCCGACAGTAAGTGATGTTCGTGCTGGCCAGATTTGTTTGAAATAATGTTCTTCCTTGGCTCTGCTGTCCCATAAGCAAAGGAAGCAGGGATATTTAGTATACCCTCCTTGTTGTCCTAGCAGAAAATTAACCATTTTTAAGTCAACACATATGATCCACTCGTGCTCCCTATATTTGATAAGATTTAAAACCTTTTCTATATGTTCATACTTTTCTTTTAATTTTGTTGAGTGCCCAATCGGTATCGAGCCGTATAGATTGCCATTATGCAACAACACACACTTAAGACTTCTTTTCGAACTGTCTAAAAACAAGCGCCAATCATTTGCATCGTAAGACTCAACCCCATCTTCTTTAACAAACCAACTATGTCGCAGCAATATACTAAACTATCCTCTGTTCTAAAATATTTAACAAGTTCTTCTTCTCTTTTTCTGTAAAATGAAATGTATGTGTTTGAAGTAAGCAAGTTTTTCTCTTTAAGTCTTGAAGCTAAAATTTCCGCAGCCTTTTTTGGAAAATTTAGATCCCTTACAAGATCATTCAACTCGGCCTGGTTAAACTTTTGCGGATCGTTTTGACTTTCAAATACGCTGGGGTCAAAATCGGTGTCTGACTCCTCAAAGTGCATAACAATATTTTCAGGAACATCTTCAACTAATTCTTGAGTTGGCAGACCCTTAAATTTTGGAATGGGGATCTCATTTGAATGTAGCACAGGTCGTATCGCGGTGTCGAAATTTGGGTACTCGATACAATGTTTATTTTTCTTAGTGAAGCCCGAAGTCTTGACAAAGCAAAGGTAGCAATCGGTCTCGTGGTTAGTAGGCTCTCGCCACACCTGATATGGAAAAAAAATTGTAAAGCGTTAACAAAAGCGACGAGAGACTTGTTTTTATGAATTTTATCAAAAGTTATCACCCAAACATTTAACATTTCTATGTGTTTCAACCTTATGCAATATTTGAGATTCTTATAAACATTTTCTGTAAATTTTTGTTTATGTACCTAAGTTACAATTACATTTAGGTAAGTTACAGTATACTAGTGATTAAATTACGTAGTTTTATGAAATCATAAACTTACCATCGGAACTCCAAAAGGTATTTTTGAATCCGAACCCTTCGTC
>JAJOZX010003855.1:420000-457500 GCA_023014485.1 Bathynomus jamesi
TAGTATTAGAAATAAATTAAACGAATTTAACCCTTTAACGCCGAACGTTTTTGTAGGGTTAAGTCTAAATGCGTGTATTTGAAACGGTAAGTATTCGACCCAGTCGGCGTTAGAGGGTTAAGGCGATAATTTATTCCGGCAACTACGATATAGTTGCGATCACTGAAACGTGGTTAAATACCGTGACTCGGGACTTGTTGGGGGAATTTGATATAACTGGTTTTAAACTCTCTACTAATGATAGGTTACATAGGATTGGTGGCGGCGTTGTGCTGTACATTCGTAATTCCCTTCGGACTATCGAGGTTAAGATAGATTTTCCGGCAGCAATTAATGCGATATGCGTTGAAGTTAGGGCGCGTAGTATTAGTTTCAATTTTGTTGTTTATAGACCTCCCGTTCAACCCTTCGATACCGATACTAGATTTTACTCACTTCTTGGTAACTTTATTGATAATCGGAATAGTATAATTGTCGGAGACTTTAACTGCCCTAATGCTAATTACGAGACTTTTACTGGTAATGAGGAGGGTTTGAGATTGATTGAGTTCATGGAAGATAATTTTTTACGACAGATGGTAACCCCACGCGGTGACAATATTTTAGACGTGGTGATGACGAACGGCGAACATATAGTCGAAGGTTTAGAAGTAGGCGAGAGTTTAGGATGTAGTGATCATCAAATTCTTAGGTAGAAAAACTAAGGATAGTAATGTAATAGAAGTCCCTGATTTTCGTAGGGCCAACTTTGATGTTTTTGCGGATAGGATGAGAGTAGTGGACTGGGATAATTTATTTATGGGTAATGACACAAATTTGCATTGGGAGGCGTTTAAAGAAAGTTTTATGAATATATATATATATATATATATATATATATATATATATATAAGTGCCAGTGCCAGTGACGCTTGTCAGTTTTGTGCTCCGTCTTACTATCAAATTAACAGGGTTTAAAGTCAGTGAACTTGAAATAGCGGGCATACGAACGAACGAGCGAGTGAGCCCTTTAAAATTAAGAACGAATGAACGAACGAAACGAATGAACGAACGAAACGAATGAACGAACGAAACGAATGAACGAACGAAACGAACGAATGAACGAACGAAACGAATGAACGAGTGAATTTTAACTACATAAACTGTTCAAAATATTTTCAAAAGGCCAGGTAAAGGCTCTGAAATCTTAAATGAAAGACCAAGCAAATAAATAGGTTATATTACTTTAGATATATTTACAAACTTACACGCTTACATGATTTAAAGGGACAAGGAGTGGGCACTCCTTTTAGCATCCCGTTCCCCTCTCCCGCCCCACCCCCACCATATACATTGCGAATCTTTCGTTTAATAGTAAAAGTTTTGACGGTGATCGCGGGAAATGTTTCATTACAGTATAATCGTACAGTGACCCCGCGTGTATAGTTTTGGTGACACAGTTAGTAATAGTTACATAATTAATGTGAAAAGATGCCTGAGCATCGAACCGTTGGTATCCCGAGCATGATTTAAAGGGACGAGAAGTGGGACCCCTTTCGGCGTTCCCCCCCATCTCCACCCCAAACCAGCTACGCTCCCCCGCAAGCCGTTACAGATACAATAGTCGTCTGCTGTAAATCTTGTAGAAAATCCATGTTATGTTTTATATTTGACAAAGTAGATCATATTAGGTCAGACCTTCTTGTATCTGTCTGTCATGATTTTTATGATTCAGAAGAAATAGAACATGCGAGGGTACAATTAAACACCCTGTTCAGTGCTACCCTCCCAACTCGTAGAAGTAATTCTAGAAACGAGAATACACTGAAAGACATTATAAATAAAGTGTCGACCATCCGGGATAATGAGAACAATATTACCTTTTACGTTACTAACTTCCATAGAATTCTGGTAATCTCTATGGGTAACGTAGACGTCTCGGTGCTCCTCAAACAGTATACGGAGGTAAAAAAGTCGATAGTTGAACTGAAACACCAACACGTGGTGTCAAATCAGTAAAACGCGATTTCGCTAGAACAATTCCGGTCAGAGTTAGATGCATTGAAAGAGACGCTCTTCCCAAAGCCCAGTTACTCGGAAGTAGTTCAGCAAGCCAGATCTTCAAGAAGCGCGTCGGGCAGCGAGGGAAACGAAATCCCCGCCTCCAACTCCCCCCTGAAGGTGGGGTGGAAACGCAGCATGCAGGGGTAGCGGTCAACCCACCTCCCGGTCAGGAAAGGACCCCTGCTCCCGATTTCACAATGAGGGACGGTCCAATGCCGAGAGACGAGGCATCATTGCCCTCTTCCCTGCTTCCCACTGCAGAGGAGAGGTGTTCGATTACGCCTCGCTCGGAGCGCAATTACCCCCCCCCTCCCACCGAAGAAGGAGGGGCACGCGCGGCCGTCAGGTTATAAACACCGCTAACAGACCCTGAAGGTTGTGCCACCCATCCCCCAGGCAGGCGAACCCTGCCTCAGGGAGATCGAGGGAGGAGGACGACGGGTTGGTAACTGTTAACAGGCGCCCTTCCCGAAGGTTTCCTCAACCGGTCTCCGCGGCAAGGCCACCGATGGGGAATCTCTCCCTCTTTGTGTCGCGAATTCAGTTCAGCTCTCGAACGAGGCAAGCGATATTCGACACATGATGGAAGAAGTCATTGGTGAACACAGTATATTGATAGCTAATAAACTAAACACGAAATCTCCGTATTATAACTCATTTAAAGTAATAACTAAAGGTGTAAATGCGCATTCCAACCCGTATAATATGAGTCAATGGCCAGACGGTATTATTGTTAAGGAGTTTATTCACTTTTCCAGGAGATTTGATAAAAGGCAAAATAATAATAATAATAATAATAATAATAATAACACAGGTCAACAAAAAAACTTTTTTTTTTTCGTTGCCAAGGAAATTCGTACGAATTTAGGGTATTTTGGGGTTGCTGAATTCCAAAATGAAAGTAGTTTTTCCGATTTGGCTCTAGTTCTTGAGATAATGAATACCCTCAATTAATAGGAAACGTAACCATAACGCGTGCATATGGGAAACTACCGGAACATTCTAGATGGTGAGACCGAATAAAATGCCATTATGTATTTCATGTGTTTACTTTTGTATGATTTGAGACAGTTTCAATGCGATTTGTAAGTAGGCTCCGCCTGAACATTAAATTTTTTGCATTTTTACGTGTTTCAATGGGGTACCAATTATCTCATAAATTAGAGCCAATCTAGCAAAACCGATGTCATATTCGGAATCAGCACCACAAAGTTACCCCAAAATCACTCTAATATGATTGGCAATAAAATGAGTGTTGACCAGTGTAATAGGCGCCCTAACGGTAATGCCTGAAAGTTGTACTGTGTAAAATAATAATAATCTTACTAATAATAAATTCTCTATCAGTCATGGCGGATAATTTGCTGAAAATAGTCTCATATAATGTAAGGTCAGTGAGGAATTCAACTGTAGAGGTCCATAAAATCTGCGACAGTGCAGATTTGATACTCCTGCAGGAGCACTGGCTACCTAAGCAAGAGCTAAAATTCCTCTCTACCATCCATGATGACTTTATGTACCATGCATCATCAGCAGTAGACTTGTCAGATGAATTAATGTACGGTAGGCCTTTTGGTGGTGTTGCTTTCTTAATGAGGAAATATTTGTCAAAACATAAAAATTTTAACAAGCGATAATGTAAGGTTGTTAGGCATTGAATTACAAGTGAACAATGATTGCATATTAATTGTAAACTGCTATTTACCATATAACAACAGCAGTAATCTAGATGAATACATTGATTTGCTGTACAAAATTAAGTTATTATCAAATAACCCCAAATATTTTCACTGGATAATAATGGGGGACTTTAACGCACATGTGAACTCGGAATTCTTTGTAGAATTGGGTAACATGTGCGAGTCGGCCAATTTAAGTATAAGTGATGTAGATGTATTAGGGGGTAGCCAGTGGTAATTTTACCTATGTTAGTGATATGAGTGGTACCACCAGGTGGACTGATCATTGTCTCACTAGTAATAATCTAAAGGATCGAATTGTTAGAGTTCATATTGTGCATGATTTCCTTCTTTCTGATCATAGACCATTAGAAATATTAATTAACGTTACCAATTTATGCGCAACACGACTTAACAAGAAGTCAATAGGTAAGAATAATCGCTTCGATTTTGCCAATGTTACGATGCAGCAGAGAATAGAATACAAAGACAGAACAAGTCACCTCTTTAATAATTTAGAAGTTTTGCACCTTGCCTGTAATAATCCTTGCTCAAATGATTCTCACTGTAAACTCATAGATAGGTATTATAGTAAGATAATATCCCTGTTAAGAGAAGCAGGAAGCCCCCTGATTAAATCTTACAACTATCATACTAAGATTATTCCTGGATGGAATGATTATTACCCCCCCTGAAGAGGGAATCGAAAGACGCCTATGATTTGTGGTGCTTTCATGGTAGACCCAAATTAGGACCAGTATACTTGAATATGTGTAGAAGTCGGGGTCAGTATAAGGCGGCCATAGGGCGATGTAAACAGGAAGAAAATTCTATTCGAGCATCAAAAGCCTGTGAAGCTCGCATAAATAACGATAATAACAAATTTTGGAAATTTGTTAAGAATCAAACGGGTGTCAAAAATATCCGCCCTCCGACAATCGATGGGGTGTCGGGGGAGGATGAAATTGCAAAGCTGTGGAAAAACCACTACTCTAACATTCTTAACAGTGTGAGTAGGGATAATCTTAAGATAGATTGCAGCGAAACGCCTGTGGGAGGGACAAGGGGACAAGGGAAAATACTTTGATATGATTTTCTGAAGTAAGGGTTAATTAAAGAGTTAAAGACTGGTTCTGCGTCAGGGGTAGATGACTTATCGAATGAGCACTTAAATTATACAAATGACGTAGTATGTCTGCATATATCATTGCTCCTATCAGCCATGTTGGCTCATAGCTATATTCCTGCAGAGTTCATGAGGGTATATATCTTGCCCCTGGTCAAAAATAAGTACGGAGACATTCTGTCCAGCAATAATTACGGGCATATTGCTGTCGCTTCTTGCTTCTCGAAACTACTAGAAAAACTCTTGTTACGCCGATTAAATGATTTCCTATGGACATCTAATCAGTTTGGCTTTAAAAGGTCCCACTCAACTGACCTGTGTATCTATGTACTTAAAGAAACAGTATCTAAATACATTGACAGTAATTCAACTATTTATATCTGTTTCCTAGATATAAGTAAGGCATATGATAGGGTGAACCACAATATTTTATTTTCAAAACTAGAAGACAGGAAGGTTCCCATGTAAGGGTGTCCATGTACATATTAAATTTATTGAAATTTTGGTATTCCCACTAATCTTTCACTGTTAGTTGGGGCAATGTACTATCCGAGTGTTTTGGCTCCTCTTGTGGGGTGAGACAAGGCTCCTTGCTCTCCCTTATGCTGTTTAATGTGTATATCGACGGATTAATTGCTTCAGTTAATGAGGCAACAGTGGGATGTTTATAGATAACACAAGGATAACCTTAGAGTGGATCTTAGGGTCTTTCTTAGCCTTAGCTTCTGTAGAGATCTGTAGAAACTTTTGCTATTACGCTAGACATATCAAAAGCTTTTGATAGAGTCTGGCACACATCTTTAATTTCGAAACTGCTCTCCTTCGGTTGCTATCCTTCTATCTGTGCCTTCATCTCTATTTCCTTTCTGGTCGATCTATAGGTGCGGTTGTAGATGGCCAGTGTTCTTCTCCTAAAGCTATTAACAGTGATGTTCCTCAGGGTTCTGTCCTGTCACGCACTCTTTTCATTTTATTTATTAATGATCTTTTAATTCGCACTTCTTGTCCTGTTCACTCCTTTGCCGATGATTCCACTCTCCACTTCTCCACCCGCTTCCTAAACCGTCCTTCACAGCAGTCATTTCATGATTCGCGAGATAAGGCTATGGGACACCTGATGTCTGATCTTTCTGCTCTATCTGATTGGGGCAGAGAAAACCTTGTGGCTTTCAATGCCTCAAAAACTCAGTTCCTCCATCTATCTACTCATCACAATCTTCCACACGACTATCCCCTTACCTTTAACGACACACAACTCAATCCTTATTCTTCTCTTAACATTCTTGGCGTTTCTTTTTCTCGTGATCTTTCCTGGAAAGATCACATATACTCACTCTCTAAAACAGCTTCTAAGAGGTTAGGTGTGCTGCACCGCCTCCGTGGTTTTTTCACCCCCCACTCAGTTGGGATTTTTGTTCGTCCCTGTATAGAGTATGCTTCTCATGTGTAGGGTGGGGATAATGAAAGGCTTTACGTCTCATCAATTCCCCGCCTCTTACCGACTGTCTTCAATCCCTCTCCCTTTGCCGTAATGTTGCCTTACTCTCGCTTTACTATTGCTATTGTAACGGACATTGCTCTTCTGAGCACTCTAACTGCATGCCTCCTCCTTTAAGGAGAGCACGCAGCACCAGACCAGACTTTCTACACTTTCTCATTCCTTTTCTGTCCAACTATCTAACGCAAGGGTTAATCGGTATTTTCAATCTTTCATCTACTCAACCGGTCAACTCTGGAACAATCTTCCTCACTCTATCTTTCCTCCTGTCTATGACCTCCCCTCTTGGAAACACAGAGCGTCTAGGCATCTCGAAAACCTCGGACCTTGATTTTGGCTCTCTTCTTCTTCTATGGAAGGGGCGCTTTTGCGGGCATTTACCCTTGGCCCCTCCTTCTTGCATAAAAAAAGACACTATTGCAAATGTGTACAACAGCTTATGTACAAGCATTAGATTTTGGAATAAAATGCAAGGATCATAGTTTGAAAATCTCCTTTAATTAAATATTTTCAACTATCCACTAAAATGAGGAAGGACTTCTGGACCACCTGTATGGATAATCATGTTCTTTGTTCGTGCTTTAAGTACAATCGCTTTTTATTTTATTTTATTTTACTTTAAATATACTGTATATATATATATATATATATATATATATATATATATGGGATGAATTTCACAATTAAACAGTTTTTCTTTTTGTTTTTTCCCTTCTACTCCAGTTGGAGAGAGTTTCTTACTTCTGGGGTTAAACCTTAACCCTAAGGAATTTTTAGGTACAGCCTAGTACTAAGCGTAAGATGGAGGTGCTGTATCGTAGTATCTCCCTTACAACTTCTCCAGATGTTATACTTATGGGCAGTTGGTTCAGGAACTCTACTGTAGATTTCTTTACTGCCCCTGTCGCCCCCACTACTATTGGGATGATCTCAGGTTCCACATTCCACATTCTCCTTATTTCATGTTTGAGTCTCTGGTATTTTAAGACCTTTTCCCTTTCATAGTTAGCCACATTCCAGTCCGCTGGGACTCCTACTTTCACCAAGAGACATTTGTTACCCTCCTTCTCTCTCACTACTATGTTTGGCCTGCATCCTGATAACCTGATGTCAGTTGGTATCTCGTGATCATATAGGAGCAGCACTTTGTCATTGTCTTCTATTCCTTGTGGGATATGTTCCCAATGCTTTTCTGTTTCTAGCTCTATTTCATATTTCTTACACAGCTTGAAGTGAATTAGCTTGCAGACTGCATTGTGTCTGTCTGTGTAGTTTCCTCTGTGTAGGAGTATTTCGCACCCAGGTAGTATGTGGCTCACAGTCTCTGGGCTCTTTGAGGACAGTGTGCACATCTGTTTCATTTCTGCCCTCAATATGTCTTTTGAACCAGTTTGTCCGTAGTGCCTGGTCTTGTGCTGCCACCACCATCCGTTCATCTTCTGGTCCCAGTGCCCCTCTTACCAGGAACGCCACGGTTTTATCCCTCGCTATGTATGCTCTGTTTAGCTCTTCCCAGTTCTTCTCGTTTTCCTCCGATCTTTTCCTGTTATACCTTCTTTTTATGGTGCTTATCTTTTCCATGAGAGGTTTATTTGCAATGTCTTCAAGCTGGTCAGGTCCTATGCCGGCATCCGCTAGATAATCATTTGCCTTCTTTGAAAGTGATGGTGTTTGAGGCTTTTCATGTTTATGGTCTCTTACAAATCTGACTAGCCTTCCTTCTCCTTCCTTTATGTACTGTGTTAATCCTATTGTTGTGGCTTTGTGCACTTGGTCTATTAGCGCAAGCCCTAATCCACCAACCCTTCTTGGCAGGTATAGCCTTGGTGTGCATTGGTTTTTATATATGATCTTATGCGCATGGAGCATTTTTCTGGTGATTGTATTCAATTTGTTGATTTCTAGCTGGGTTCAAATGATTTTGCCAAAACTGTATGACAGTACAGGTACTGCCAGTAAGTTTATGGATAGGATCTTATTTTTACTGTTTAGGTGAGATTTTAGGATTAGTTTTAGCCTTTTTGAATATTCTTGCAGGAGTCTTTCTTTCATAATGTCATTTTCCATCTTTTCAGATTCCTCCATCCCCAGATATTTATATGTAGCCTCTTGCTCTAGTTCTTCTCTCACGATATTGTCCACCCTGATGTTTTCTGATTCACACCTTTTACCTTTCCTTAGTGTGACAGTGGCACATTTCTCAATCCCAAATTCCATCTGGATGTCATCTGAGAACTTTTTGACCTCCCTGATCTCTTCTGTTAGCTCACTTTTGTTTGGGGCGTACAGTTTTAGGTCGTCCATGTAAAATAAGTGAGATATTTTTGGGCTGCTCTTTTCCCTTGGTTTCACCATGTAGCCTTTGTTCAGGTTATTTATTAGTTGGCTAAGTGGGTGCCAGTACAAACAAAAGAGGGGATATTGAATCACCCTGGTAGATCCCTCTCTTGATTCTCACACTGTTCACCTCTAAAGTTCCCTTACTGTGATGGAGAGTTAGGTCTGTTGCCCATCGTGATGGTGGGTGTGGATCTTGTATAGTCTCAACACTTCCTTCACCAATGAGTGGGGTACACTGTCATATGCCTTTTTGGAGTCAATCTATGCCATGCTTAGGTTTCTCTGTTTCTTTCTGTTGTTTTCCAATATAGCCCTGTTGATTAACAGCTGGTCTTTTTCCCATACGTTCTTCTGCTACATCCTTTTTGTTCTGGGCCTATAATGTTGTTTTCTTCTGCATGGCTGTAGATCCTGTCTGCTATAATTCCTGTTAGTATTTTGTAGATTGTTGGCAAGCATGTTATTGGTCTATATTTGCTTGGATTCTGGGTTTCATGGGACTTTGGTAGTAATGTTGGTTTTCCTTTTGTCAACCATTGTGGTGCTTCTTCTTCCGCTGTTAGTATCTTGTTGAAGCACCTTGTTAGTTTTCCACTTAGTGATGTTAGCTTTTTTAACCAGAAGTTCTTAATCATGTCTGGGCCTGGTGCTTTGTAGTTGCCGCTTTTTTCATTTTCTCTTCAACTTCCTTCATGGTTATTCTAGCCATGTTCATCTCTGAGATGTTTCTCACCTTTTCGCTGTTGTAAAGGCTCCCAATCCATTCTGCACCATCATTATGGTTGACTTCATTCTCATAGATGTTCTTCCAGAAATGCTCCACTTGTTCTTTTTCAGGCGGTCTTTCTACGTTTATCTGGGCATTCTTTAATTCTCTAAAGAGTTTCGGTGGGTTGTCTTCAAACATTTTATTTCGTTTCTTTTCTGTATCCAAGCGTATATATCTTGCCAGTCTCTTTGCCTTTGCTGACAGGTCTAATTTTTTCCTGGTAATGCTTTGTATGATCTTTCTTTCATTGTCCAGTCTTTCTCTTTGGATTAGTACATTTACCTTCCTCCTCCCCATTTCAGATTTTATTTCCCCCAGGGCCGTTTCCTGGCATAAGCAGACTAAGCGGCCGTTTAGGGCCCCGCTGCTACTAAGGGGCCCTAGACAGGCTCCAAGGTCATAGCTCAGTGGGCAAGAATAGGAATATAGCTGAAGTTATTATTAATATTATTGTTATTATTATTATTATCCTTATTATTATTATTATTATTATTATTATTGTCATATTAATTAAACTTTTTGTATGAGACAAATGTGATAAAACGGAGACAAACGAAACGTTTTGGTCGTTATGTGTAAATAACTATTGTGAGATCTTATTTCTGTATTTTTTTATTCTTACTATATGCTTATACTTTCCTAAATGCTTAATTTTTCTAGTATTGTAAAACATTATTTCACTAATTTATTAATTATTAAGAGATTTTGTAACACTTTAAAACCTAGGATTATTTTCGTTATGTTTTCAAGTTTATTAATTTTTTTCTCATCTTTTTCAGATAATGTGAATTTTGTTGGTTAAAACCTAAATGGTCTGATTATTTGAATGTATTTGATTAACGTTACAATTATAACAATTATTACTTGCAGCACAAGTCGTAGCTAAGGACATATGTGAGGAAATGAATGTGGAGGCTGTGCTGAGGGAGAAGAGGCTCAGATTCACAAAAAAACACTTTGCTTACGAAGCTCCTGACGAACCATTTACAGAAGCCTTAAAGAGGCTGCAAGTCAAATTTTTCAATGTGGCGGTGGATTGTGCCATCGGGTCAATAAATGAGAGATTCAAAACATTAGATGATGTGAGGGGCATATTTGGGGTTCTCCTAAACTTCACCACAATTAACAAGGAAGACTTGTCCTACAAGTGTGAAAAGCTCTCTAAGATACTGAGCTCTGGAGCTGACTCTGACATTGATGGAAGAGAACTGGCCCTCGAAATTAAGAACTTGCCGACTTTACCTTCACACAACATGACTGCATTGGAGCTTCTCTCCTTCATTCATCAGAAGCAACTGGAGGAACTATAACCCAATCTCTGGGTTGCACTAAGAATTGCCTGCACTCTACCTGTGACAGTAGCGTCAGCCGAGAGGAGCTTCTCTAAGATGAAGCTAATCAAGAACTACCTCAGATCATCAATGGGGCAGGATCGCCTCAGTGGCCTTGTCATCATAAGCATCAACCAGGACGTTGGCAGGGAGATTTCATATGATGATGTTATTGATGATTTCGCCCAGAAAAAATCTAGGAGGCAAAAATTTTGAAGATACAAACTGTTCTGTATAACTGTTAGCTATTACATGATTGTATCGTAGAGTTAGTAATTGTTTGGTAGTTGATAATTGCATTATTTTTTTATACATAGTTCTGTGTCATTTATTCTAAATAATGTATAAGCTAATTTTCAAGAATTTCATGAGTATTTTTTTCTTTGTTTTCTGAAAGTACATATTTGTTGTTTTGGACATAAATGTTTCATTAAAATTATTTCATAATTGTTTTTTATTAACAGCCATTTTTTGTATGTGTATGCTGAAGTGATGTAGTAAGGCGTGAGTTGGTGGATGGAGGGGTGGGGCCTCAAATGGGTATACTGCTTAGGGCCCCCTAATGGCTAGAAACGGCCCTGATTTCCCCCCCTCATATGGGTAGTTAAGATTGGGATCTCCTTCCTGAGGTTACTTACTCTGCTCTCTAGTCTTTGCTGCCACCTTGGCTTCCTCTCATTTCCATTCTTCTCTGTGGATTAGGATCCTCCTTTTCATTTCCTTCTCTTCCTCACTTTCCTCTTCCATCTCTTCCATAGTATCATTGCCTGGCCCTGCTGTAGAGTCTCCCTCATCATCTGAGTGGGTGGCAAGATGTTTGTGTGCCAGTGGTTCATCTCCACTTCCACCTCCTCATCCCGCAATGGGCAGACATCCTGCTCCACTTCTGCGCTGTCTCTGATAGGTGTTTCATCTACGGTACCTGGGGTTGTCTCCTTTGTTTTTTCTGTTACTGAGGGTTTCACTTGGCTTTCTGGTGTTTCGGCCAGTTTGATTTTTTTGGTTTGTTTCTTTACTCTGCCTACTGCCCCTTTGCTTGTTCTTATTTCTTCTAGGGTGTCAGCAGTTATTGCCAGCTGTTCCTGTACAAACCTAATTGCCTTTTCTTTTGCTTTCTGTGCCTCATCATATGTTGGTAGTGTGGTTCTTTGTTTCCTCTCATGGTCAGTTCTCCTTTCCACGATTATCTTTAGGATATGATGTTTTTGCCTGATCACTTTTTTACGGTCCACCGTATGGTCTGCGTACTGTTTCTGGAACCTGTATACCATGTAGTCATACTCATTGAACTCCTTCCTTTCAAATGCCCATTTTAGGAGTTCGCTTTTGTTCTCTTTTTCTGGGATCATCTGTCCTATAATCAGGCTTTCTAACAGGTACAGATTCCTCTCCAGCGTCCATGTCCACTTGCTCGTGGTGTTCTCATTTCCCTTTTGGACATAATCTTCTACCTCTCTTTTGATCTTTTTCATTTCTCCCGCTGTGATCTCTGATTTCCCTAGTTTGATGTTTGCACTGATGCTGTGGAACCGACAGTCTGGGTTTTTTTCTAGCTTCTCCCTATCTAAGACTCCTCTCTTTGTTAGCATTTCTCTGCACTTTTGCTTGTTCCCTTTTTTGGGAACTGCTCACTTGTGGCATAGGTGGTACACCATAGTATTTCTCGCTTTTCCTCCACTGACCATTGTGTCCTGATACCCCCTCTGGGGTTGTAGGTGAAGTTAGTCCGTTTCTTTTTGTTGTTGGGTGAAATGGGGGCTTCCTGGGGTAGCCCTGGCATGTCACTTTGTGGAGGTTGCCCCTCATTTTGTGTAACCCGTCCATACTGAGGGGCATTAGTGTGGACTTGGGCCTCTTTTCCAGGGCTGGTATTGCTCAGAGGGTTAAGACCATTCCCCTGTTTGCCGATCTCCTGATAACGGTCACATGGTACTCGACTTTCGACACCTGTGCGACCGGGCGAAGTGGCTCTGGTTGGTTCACCATTACCCCTATTCACGCCGTTGGCTTTCCTTCTTAGGTTGTAGTTCATTGTGTTTCTTTTTCCGCTGTCCACGGCCTCTTATTCTTGTATTCGAGGCTTCCCTGCTGATTTCCCAGTAGGGGGTTCCCGACATCCGCAACCCGGGGGACGCCTTTGGTAGGCTGGAATAGGCGTTCAGAGGTAGGCTGGAATAGGCGCTCAGAGGTAGGCTAGAATAGGCCCTCAGAGTTAGGCTGGAATAGGCCCTCAGAGGTAGGCTTTTTATTTTATTTTACTTTAAATATGCTGTGTGTATGTATATGGGATGAATTTCACAATTAAACACGTGAAATGAATGAATGATGCAAACCCACAAGAAAAAGAAAAATGATTCCAAGGCCTTTCGTGTATTCATAAGTACACCTCAGTAGTATGTGCGCAAAATGGTAGATTGCAAGTTGCAATATTGATCAGTATTGCAAAGGGGTGGGGGTAATGTTGCAAATGGGAGAGGGTTATGCAACAAGGGGTAGGGGTAACCCTCACGTTGCATGAAGGGAGGAGCTTTGGGAGGATAGAGAGGATGACCCTAACTTTGGGGGAGAAGGGAGGAGGGCCCCCACCCAAAAGGGGTATCCCTAACCTAAGAAGGTAAACCTTAATCTAAGAGAGGAGAGACAGAGCATCCTTAGTGGTGGACCGGATATCCGCATCATTTTTAACATCCGCATCCGCACTTCTGACTGCGGATGTTATGCGGATATTACCTCTCATAAATTATGCAATTTACAATTAAATTAGCTTACAAAGTAGCTTATAAGGCCCAGTCATGCACATTTCATGTAAAGTATTAATTATTAATGAACAAACAAATATATAAACCTCAAAATATAAATACCTGGTAACACAGAAAATTGAATGAAATATGTTTCATTGAATTTTCTGTGGCTGAAACTCTTGAGAAAGTTATTATTTTTTATCATAATGAAAACATTAATATTAATTTTAGTTCTTATGCATTGCCTGCCATAATAGTAATATCACGAAATTTGAAAACTTATGTCATATATTGATAATTCTATATTATATTGATAGATTAACTAAATATCCGCATCCGCGGATATTGAAATTAAAGATCCGCATCCGCAGATGTTGAAAAACTGACATCCGGTCCACCACTAATATATATATATATAATTAAATGGCGTATAAAGAGAGTAATTCAATTGACCCATATTAGAAATGTTTAGTCAACCCTTATATATATATTAATGGATCAGTCCAGGCTAGTTGGTATTGCTTCCAGCTACCAATGGCAGGAGTGGTCAAAAAGTTTATAAAGAATCGTTCCCAGCCGTATATAATAGAAAATGAATATACATTAAAAAATAAATACTTTCATTTTACAATAACTTGAGCAATTCTCTACTATTTATTTTACATAATTTGGATTGCTGTCGTTCCTTTCATTTCATTAATGAATTTTACATGTACGTTTCCAGCCTTAGCGGTTGCTGACCGCAGACACCTTTCTGCTTACATTTCGTTAATGCACTTTACATGTTGGAGTACGGGACACAATAAACTTTCTCATATAAAAGTGATTCTTACGTATACGGGGCTCCAATAAACCTTAGCCCCCCTGCCCATGGCCTAAACCATTAGAGGTACAGTAAAACTAAACATACCTTACAAAAGATAATTTAATCCTGCATTTAATGAGAAACAATTAAAACTTTGTGTTCCCGCCATTGGCTTCCAAGACAGCCTGAATTCGCTTTGGGTAGCTTGCCAAAAGTGACGTGAATAGATCTTGATCGTTACAAATTTGCTAAAACAGTTTCAATGTGTTGCGTCATTGTATCCTTCGAAAATCGATTTGCTGCAGGTTCTTGAAACAAGAGACATTCAACCTTGTCCTTTATAACTGAGCCAATGTGTTCACAGACGTTCAGGTCAGGAGAATTTCCTGGCTATTCTTCATTTCCAAAGAAATCGATCTCATGGTTCCGCAACAACTGTTGAGTGGCTAATGCCTTAAAGCAGGGGGCCTTATCGTGCAGAAGTGAGACCTGATCGACATCCATAGCATTGTTTGGGTTTCTTAGAAAAGGAATGACATGCTGAGATAGAATAACATCACGAAAATACTGTTCATCCCAACTCTGACCATTTAGCTTCAGCACCCACATGAGCTTCTTTGCAGTGAACAAAACAAACACACCAACACAGTCTGGACTTTTTAATAATTCGCGATAATGTTCATTGTCATCGATTTCATCTGGTGTTGTGGCCCACACTCGATCATTTTGGTAGTTAGGCCGACGTGTTACGTAAACAAAAAATTCATCGGAGATAGCTAAATGCATGAAATCATCCACATCCCAATCTTCAAGATAATGGGCAAACCACATTCTGTCATCGATGTTAAGTTGAGTTTTTCTTGGCTTTGGAAGTTCAGGCCAAGGCTTTAAACCTTGCCTATGACGGTACAGTCGAATGATCTCACCACTAACGATCTTTCCTCTCAACACTTCGATCTCTCTAGAAAGTTTAGCACAGCTGTTTTTCCGCTTACGCGTACTGCTTTCAATGATGTCCTTTGTTTCCTGAGAGAGTGGCAAATTTGGGCGCCCAGATTTGGTTGTATCCATTTCACATTCATCCAAAGTTTTATTCCAATTTCTTTCGACGAAGTCCTCACTTCTTCGCAACTTTTTGGCAACCCATGAACGTGTTATAAAGGTGGCTCCAGCATCACGAGCTTCCCGAAATGTTATTGCTCGTATGCGATCTATCACACGTTGCCTCTCCGAATCACCAATTAATTGAGAAGCCATTATATTATCACTTTATCAGCTAGAGTAATTTTAATACCTGCAATAAATAAAGAATTTTATATTTTTTTATAATCACTAAAAACTATTTCGATATAAGTAAAAATGTAAGCTGCAAATGGGGGACTAAGGTTTTTTGGAACCCCTTATATGGGGAAATGTAAATTTACCTTATCTCGTTGCATCGAAGTAATTGTTTCTCTTCAATTAAATTTCATTTAAATCTCCATAAACTCTTCATTTAATTTGTACAAAAACATTTGTTTAATAAAACAAAAAGTATTTCACATCCAAAAGAATTTCCGAAAAATACTATTTTCAGGTAAAAGTAATTTTCGATAAACTACGAATAGTCATCCTTAAATTATCTCTAACACGTCACACTCCTAAGTAAAACATTTACAAAATATAATAATTTTAAATGTTGCTCTTTATATTCTAGTATGATTTTTTCTTCCTCAGAACCGTGAATTATTGTAGCTATTACAATTATGAATACCATTTTTATTATTTACCTTAATAACTTTCCTAAAGTATGAAAAATACTATTTTCAGTTAAAATTAAATCTCGATAAAACCACACACACACACACACACACACGCTATATAATTTCTAATATATATATTATCACAGGCAAGATAATAAACCATTTTACTTCAGTTTATTCACTTAAAATACGACTTGTTCATTTGAAGTCTTGAGCCGATGCGTCTCTTTTCTGGAAGTAAGCACACAGCTCGTAGATAATTATTATATCCTCTTCATGAAAGGCATCTTCGTTCTTATCCACCTACCATAAAAGCATTTTTTCACAAAGCTCAAAATATAATTTTAAAATAAATTTATTTCTTGAGCTTCGCTCTATTAACATTATTATTATTATTTTTTATTGTTATTATTATTTTCCCATCATGCTTATACATTATGAAGAATTATTATATTTAAATTGGAAACATACATTATTTAATACAGTATATATATATATATATATATATATAATATATATATATATATATATATATATATATAGTTCCCCTATAGTTCCCCTATAATGTCGGGATGTATAGTACAGATACAGCAAAACTTCAGATCCACGATTGACAGTGTAATTTATTCTTATGCATGAACGAATAAGATTTTACTCTAAATAATTATTCTCATAGAATGTTCATAATATTTATTGTCAATTTTACTATACTAACATGAAAGTGCGAATTATGGCTGGTCTACCTAACTGTGTCCGTAATTGTGTATTGCGCATGTCCTCCGTGGTGGCGGAGGGGACCTACAATTTTACGTGGGTTCCGAACCACAAAGCCTTAATTTTACTACCTTAAACTATACCCAATCTTTCAACATATGCGTGTTATTGATTTTTAAACATGTTTACAGACGTGCTACTAATTACTTCTACCGGCAAACTATTCCACCTATTTACTATTCTACAGGGTGTCCCGTAAGTCTGGACCCATAGGGATTTATAATATATTTTTTATTATGTTATTATTATTATTTTATTATTATTATTTTTTTATTATTTTTTATTATGATTTTTATTTGTGGGGCCACTTGAAAGCCAAAGTGTACGAGGTCAAACTTCAGAACATTTTCCACCTTAAAGCACGCATTGTGGAGGCGTGTCAAGAAATTTCTGCGACTGTGATTCAGAAAGTGCTGTCGCAGTGGAGATTGCGTCTTCAACTATGTGTGCGACACAACGGCGGACACTTTGAACAGATTATGTAATAAATTTTTGGACTATTTTGTAATTTTATTATTTTTCCCTATGGGTCCAGACTTACGGGACACCCTGTATGCATAAAAAAGTTTTTGGCAACTGCTGTCTCGAATCTTCTACTTGTCAACTTACACCCGTTATTTCTAGTTCTATTATATTGAGATATTTCGTAAAACCTATCTCTATCTACGTTATCGAACCCATTCATAATTTCGAAAACCTGGATTAGATCACCCCTTAGCCTCCTAGTCAAACGCTTTTTGAAAAACTAAATACACTACATCAACTGCCCGATCATTATCGTAAACCTCAACCACGCTTTGAAAAAATTCTAAAAGATTAGTTAAGCAAGATTTGTTTCGCCTAAAACTGTGCTGCTTATTTCTAACCAAGTTATGCAATTCTAAGTGTTCGACTATACGATCCCTAATTATTGATTCTAGTAACTTACCTACAACAGACGTTAAACTGATTGGCCTATAATTTCCCTGCCGCACCTTTATTGCCTTTCTTAAAGATAGGTGTTACATTTGCTAACTTGAAACTATCTGGTACGCACCCCTGAGAAATAGACGCATTAAAAATCTTTGTTAGCGGCACAACAATGCTATTTTTTAATTCTTTTGGTTGTATCGGATATATGGAATCCGGCCACGGTGATTTACGCATTTTTATTTTATCAATATAGTACATTACCTCCCCTTCACTAACCACTATATTATCAAAAATATTACCATTATCAAAAGGTATTATGTCTATGACCGTAGGGTCATTCGTTACTTCTATAGTAAAAATTGACGTAAAAAATTCGTTTAGCAAGGTAGCCATTTCCTTGTTTTCAGAAACTAGCTCTCCGTTAACATTTTTCAACGGCCCCAAGACACTTTTTACTGGATTTCTATTGTTGGCGTATTGAAAGAAACGCTTGGGGTTTTCTTTACCGTAAAGCTATGGAGATTTCAAATTCACACTTGGACATTTTTATTACACTTTTCGCTTCACGCCTAAGAGATATGTAGTTGTTTCGTAACCACAATTTGTCTTTATCGCACTTATGTAGCCTATAAGCCCAATCTCTACTCTTTATAATGTCTCCTACTCTAGAAGTAAACCACAAGGGCTTGTTGTTTACTTTTGCACGCTTAATTTTGTATGGTACACATTCCTCATTTATCGTCCTAAATACTGTTTCGAACGATTCCCACATTAGTTTTGCGTTGGAGATCCCCATTACGTTTTCCCAATTGACGCGTAACAATTCATTTCGAAATTTACAAAAGTCTGCGTGCTGGAAGTTAGTAATTTTAGTAGAGTTAGCTGGTTTCGAGTGACTTACTGAGAGGACAAACTCTACCATATTGTGATCGCTATTGCTTAACGGTTCTATTACTTGAAGATCCGTGATTAGCCTATCATCTGTAGTTATTACTAAATCTAAAATACGGTCCACCCTCGTAGGTTCCCCAACCTTTTGAATAAGAAAGCTTTCCTCGAGAAAATTAACTAAACGATTACCTTCCGCGTCTCCGTGCATTGTATCGTAATTCACATTGGCGCAATTAAAGTCACCCATAACTAAGGCCTGCTCACTACTTATTATTCTCTTCAGTTCACGATATAACGCTTCGTCGGTATCAGCTGTTTGATTAGGGAGCCTATACAGGGTGTTTCAGGAGGAAAGGTCAATACTTCGGGAGGTGATAGTATCAGTCATTGTGAGAAAAAAGTTCATATGAACATGTGTCTAATTCTGAATGGTTACGGAGATAGAGCTGTTTGAATCTGATGCGCGCGCAGCTCTTCCTCCCACTTCCCTCCCCTATAACCTTGAACCATGTAAGCTGTAATGTGAGCATGTAACATAAGCCGATCGACAGCTGACTGCTGTGAGTGACATTGTTTGGTGTTTGAAGCAGTGTTAAGAATGCCACACGGCACACACCTTCACACATGCCGAATATGCAGATATGGTGCATGTCAAGGGTTTTTGCGATGGAAGTGCAACAGCTGCTGTTGCAGAATACCTTCGACGGTTTCCGAACCGCAGAATTCCGGATCGAAGTGTGTTTACCAGGGTTTTCAACACATTGCGTGAGATTGGTACACTTCCCAGCACTCATGTTTCATTTAAACGTGAAGGTCAACAAGATGTGGATGAAGTGGAAAACATTCTTCAGTTGGTAGAGCGTAATCCTACTACTAGCTCACGCAGAATTTCTACACGTCTCGGTGTACCACACAAGAGTATGGTGAACATTACGTGAGGAAGGTTTGCATCCATATCATGTACAGCGTGTACAACACTTTCAACCAAGAGACGCTGCCATGCGCTGGAATTTTGTCATTGGGTAAATGCTAATCGCCGATTGCTTCGATTAATACTGTTCACTGATGAAGCTACTGTCACCCGTGACGGTATCAACAACACTCATAACTCTCATCGGTGGTCAGACGAAAATCCAAATGCCACTGTGGAAACAAATTTTGAACGTCGCTTCTCTGCCAATGTGTGGTGCGGTATCATCGATGATTAGCTGATTGGCCCTATTACTTTAGAGAATCGTCTTACAGGACAAAATTACTAGAATTTCTGCAAAATGAATTGCCAGGACTATTGGAGGATGTTCCTTTGGCTACACGCGCTGGTATGTACTTTCAGCATGACGGAGCTCCTCCACATTCTACCCGTCTGGTGATGCAATACCTAAATCAAACTTTCTCTGGTCGATGGATCATCCGCGGTGGTCCCATTCAATGGCCACCAAGGTCTCTAGACCTCTCTCCATTAGATTGTTTGTGGGGATGGATGAAAAGTCAAGTTTACAAAAGAAAGGTGGATACACTAGGCGAATTGCTCGCGCGCATTTTGGATGCTGCTGCCCGCATAAAGGAACGTCAAGATCAACTCAGACGAACAACACGCGATCTTCGCACACGAGTTGCAAAGTGCATTGAGGTTGACGGTGGGATTTTCGAAAACGTATTGTAAACTGTAACAAATTTGTCATTTCTGTATCTGATACCATTCAAAATGCCAATGTTTAAACATTAAATGTTAGAAACAGTAATTGGTTTCTTTCTTGATTACCATTAACGATACTTTTGTATTTGTGGATTCAAACAGCGCTATCTCCGTAACCATTCAGAATTAGACACATGTTCATGTGAACTTTTTTTCTCACGATGACCGATACTATCACCTCCCGAAGTATTGACCTTTCCTCCTGAAACACCCTGTATATAACCGCAACCAGAAGTTTGAAATCGTTCAATTTAAGTTCTGCTATAGTCGAATCTATCGGTTCTGGAATTGTGTGCTTCACTTCTATAATGTTCGCAATATTATCTTTGATATACAACATAACACCGCCTCCTCGCCTACCTATTCTGTTTTTAACGAAAAGTCTATAACCTCTAATTTGATACTCCCTTACAAAATCACGTGTTTCAGTGCTGCTAAGCTACGATTCATTTATCGCAATTAAATCATAGTCTTTACAAGCAATTAAAGAAAAAAATTCGTTTATTTTATTTCGTAGGCTACGAGCATTTAAGGATAGAACCTTCAAATTGTTTGTAATTGCGACACCTTCGCGAGCGCAGGGGAAATTTGAGGAAATTACGCTGGGACCGTTCGAGTTACGGCAGCCTGAAAAGAAGAGACAGTATTATGAAATAGTCTTCCTAAACGCGCAGCTCCAACGTCATTAAGATGAAATCCATCTCCAAGGAACAAGTCCCTCCTGCCGTAGAAACTGTTCCAAAAATTCGCAAAATGCACTCCTTCCTGTTGGCAAAGAGACTTTAGGTTATTGTTGATATTGGTCGCCTTGCTGTAGAAATAGCTACGTTGGATAATTCGAGGAAGTATACCCGTTAAAACATTCTTATTAGTTTTTTCCTTTAGTCGCTCTAGTAAGTCTCTGTACCTAGCCAGCAGCTTTTCCGATCTAGAATTTAAAACGTTATCAGTACCGACATGAATAACATAAGTTGTGTCCTCAGAGGTTCCGCCTGTAAAATGGTCAACACTATTAGTTATATCCTCCACCCTCGCACCAGGGTAGCAGTAACGGCGCCTACGACGAGGGTTTCTCCCACAGAATTCCTCGAGCTGCCCTCGAACAATGGAATCGCGAACGAGTCGTATTTCCGGTTCATCAGCATCTTCGAAACCTAAAACAGAAAACTTATTGCTTGTTATTACTGGTAGACAAGTCTTAGGTTTTCTCAATGGGGCTCCATTACGCACTTGAACGAAGGGTTGGGAACTAGGAGAAGAGAGAGGGCTATTAGTACTATTTATATTATTAGTAGAAACTGAGGCAGGAGGGGTCGTAACTGGAGTCTCAAGGTATTCTAATTTTGCCGTCAGGAGCATCACGCCTTCTTTAAGCCTCACTCTGGTCTCCCTCTCACGTTCTAACTCGTTCCTCAGGACTTCCATGCTTGAGCACAACCTGCAAACTAACTGTTCATTATTATTAGCTATTGCAAACGCGTAAGCGACAAATTTCCCTTCAGAGCGACTGCAAGTAGTTGACGGGGGTGCCATGCTCTTAATTAATTAAAAAACAAAAAAAACAAAACAAGCATTTGGAAATTAGTAAATTACAACGTAGGTCTACCGCGTGCTTATTGTGCTGTCACATGCGCAAGCCCGCAAAAATGTTCTTGAAACGCAGAACAGGTTCTTGTAACACAAATTTATACTAAATGAATATATACTTAATTAAGCTACCGACGAAAGATCTGTAAAAGAAAAAGTATTAATAAAACTTATCTGTCCGCTATTCGACCGACTTTTTTCTTTCCGTTTTTCCTTTTTCCCATGGTGGGTGACCACACTCTACTTGATCCCCGTAAGGAGGGAAAATGAACCTTGTGGAACCTCGTTTTCTAATAGATTTGAAAAACAAACAAGGCAAACAAGGGATTTCAGCCTTATGAAACCTCGTTTAGTAGTAGATTCGGAAAACAAACAAGGCAAGCCACGTGCACTAACCTTGGTTTAATAAAATAATATAGTAATGAATAAAGTCAATAAATGAAATATATTCGTTAATGAATGATTAGTAACACGAAGTAATTTAGTTAAGAATGCACCAAACACTATTTTTTTTAAAGACACTTCAACGAAAACCACTTATTCAATTGATAACAATGGACACTCGATAAAACACGTCTGTTCACAAGGAAAGACTGATCACTTCTTTGATTATCCTAAAAAAGGCAAATCCTATATTTTAAAAAAGCAGTATGACTTCGGCTCTACATTTGTTAAAATTATCGAGTAGTAACAGGGAAAGTGACCGACCCAACCCAACCCAGGCGCCAGCATCCGGGGGCGAACCAGAGCTTCACAGCCCAGAGTCAAACACAGAAACCGCTAAGCTACCGGGAAGGCCTCAACTCAAGATAGTGCTGGTAATAATAATGATAATAATAATAATTTGGGAATTAGAGCAATGGGTCGCCTTCATCTGACATGAGCACCGTGCAACCCTCAGCGTAGGTTAATGAATAAATAAAGCCCTAATCTGACTTATAGCACACCCTGTACAGAATATCTGCCTTGTGTAATTCTTTCAAATAAAAAAGTATAGTAAAATATGTTTATTTGGATTTTTTTTTGTAGGCTTTAAAACCTACTTAAACTAGATTTTATTTCTCATTTCATAGGATTATATATATATATATATATATATATATATATATATATATATATGCGCGGTTACTCTCATAGTTATACTGAACTACATATTATCTGAAATTCAAACATTCTCTCTCTCAGCGAGGTTAAGCGACGTTAGGTCTGGGTAATATTTAGATGGTTGATCGTCCTCCTCATTCAGATAATGTAGCGACCCGTGGTTGAGATTTCCACATAAAGCTAAAGTTTCTTTGCATCATCTAACCTTATAGTTGTTGTGGAGGGGATTAAATAACCCTCGAACAATATGTCATCTTCCTTTTTTTCTTTAAAAAAATCTTATATAGTAATAATAAATATATTCAGAGCTTCTGAAAACAGTGAAAAAAAACTGCTGAGTGAACAAGCCAAATTTGATAAAGACAACTTCATTATTCGTGAGGGTGTCCAATCAGAACTTCAATGCCCAAAGCGTGCGTCCGATACTTTGGCTCTACGACAACTGATTGGCACACACATATGACATAGGAACGCCCAGTCACATTCACATCCAATCAGCAAGCTTAAGGGCTGCTAGAGTCGGGAATCATGCATATAAAAGGAAGTATTTTCAGCTGGAACTCACAGCAGTTATTTTACCAGCGAATAATCACACATTCCCTCCGTCATGGACACTTCCATTCAGTCACAAAAACAACTTTACAGTTTACCGGAGCTATATGGAGATGGAGACACTGATGCGGTGGCTACAATTAGTCTTTAACGCATCCGATCGGAACGATTTATTTTCAACGCAAACCGTTGCTAACATCTGCATTAACGATCAGTTTGATCCAGCGGAAGATTCTATAGTTGAAATGTAAGTGTAAAAATTTTATGTACATGTATTTCTATTTTATTTTTTGTGTCCTATATTTAGTCGCGAACTTGTTATTTATTTTAGTGTTCTTGAAGATGTCATTAGGCGAAAGCTTTTGAACACCATTCGGTGCTTCCTCCGTAGTTATTTCATATATATATATATATATATATATATATATATATATATATATATATATATATATACATACACAGTACTGGAAAAATTATTATGGATTTTTCTAAAATTTCGTTTTTTTGTGTTTGAAGGCAATTTGAATACATATTTACTGGATAAAACACATTTATTTTGACGTCTTAATGCAGCTATGTCTTATTAGTATTTAGTTTTTCCCCCCTTAGCTGATAATTATAATAGTGCCTGCATACCAAGAATCAAAGTCTGGCATAAAGTTTTGATTTTAGCTGAGTGAAACCAGAAGTATATGAGTCGTTCAGTGAGCTGCACTTTAGTAGTAATTGGTGTTTGATGAATCTTATCCTTCAATTCATCCCATAAAGTCTCCATAGGATTCATGTCTGGTGAATTACCAGGCCATGGGAGCAATCTGACGCCATTTTGTGAGCACCACATCTTAACTATTTTTGCGGTATGGCGTGGAGCTGAGTCTTGCTGGAATATCAATGCTTCATTTCCATACCAATCTTTTGTTTTACGCAGTAAACGATCTCTCAGTACCCCTATATATCCTGGTTCATAGTGCCATTAATGATGTGTAACGGACCTGTCCCATGCACTGAAATAGCTCCCCACATCATAATTTTTTGCTGAAATTTAACTGTTTTCTTCAAGCATTCCGGCAAAAATTCCTCCCCAGGTCATGCAGGAAGATATCTAGCACGCTGGCAGAAGAAGGTGTAATTGTGAGCCAAAGAACAGTAAACAATCGGCTTTTAGAATCTGGGTTGCGAGCTTATCGTCCTAGGAAGAAACGACGACTCACCGAGGCAATGAGGCAGGCCCGTTGCGCATGGGCAAAGCAACATGAAAAGTGGATTCGATTGATTGGAAGAAGGCAAAATTATATTCTATAACACTGTGTAACACTGATTCTGTTTATATAGAATGTGTTATGTTTTTATATGCATTTGTGGGCGCTGAGTCCAAATCTGGCCTTGGTTTGTGTGTATCCTCAGTGGTTTCAGAGATAATCCATTTTTCATGTTTTACCAGTATAATGTTATTATGGGCGCAGCAATATCAGAATAATCAGGAATTATTGAGAACAATCCGGATGTTCGTTGACAGTTTCTTGCTCTAGAAATTGCCCGAAACTTCCACACTGTGCTATATAAAGAAGAGCGCAGAGTCTGAGAAGTCAGTAAGTGTGAGCACACAAAGAAAGCAGGTTGTTTGTCTGATGGTTACCGGTACTGAGGTACTGTGTTTCTGTGCTTTTCTGTGCTGACGATTTGAGTGTTATCGATCCTTTTTTATTGCGAACATTATTTCAGTGTTGTGAATACATTTTTTTCTGGAATCTGTAATCTGTTGCAAATTTAATAACTCTTCTCTCTATATCTGCAGGTTATGATTAATGTAGTACAGTTTGGTAAAGAGAATGGCAACTAGAGCTTGTAAACACTCGCCGGATATATTCTGCTACGTTTGTGGGTATTACATAGGCCCCAAGCAAGTATCGCACAAGATTGTGAAAGGCACCAAGTTCTGGATCGCGTATCGGCTCTATTTTGGTATGCCTATTGGTGACCAAGATAAGCCCTGGGCACCCCATGTGATCTGTGGAAGCTTCCGCTCCACACTTGAAGGGTGGCTGCGGGGAACGCAAGGTAATGCCCTTTGCGGGGTACCCAGAATATGGAGAGAATCAAAGAGCCACCACAACGATTGTTACTACTGCATGGTAGATGTTTCTAAGTACAGGAAAGTTAAAGGAAGGCAGGCTCTTCAGTATCCAAGCATAGCGTCGTCCATAGCTCCTGTACCACATGGCGAAGGTCTTCCAATACCACGTCCAACAGAACAGGTATCTATCCATTACTTTACCTTCTGTATTTACAGACTGTGGGTCATTATGTGTCGATTTTTCTTAGTGCTGATGCTCTTCTACATATATAGCTATGCCTATATTCTGTTTCTTTGCTTTGCAGGTTGAAAATGAAGATGCAGCTAGCTCATATGAGATGTCGGCTGGTGAGGACAGTCATGATGAAGAATATACAGTAACTTTCAGTACAAACCCTCACTTTCCAAATCAGAGGGAATTGGACGACTTAATTAGAGATTTGGGTCTGACGAAATCAGGGTCTGAGCTTTTGACCTCCAGACTCAAAGAGTGGAATTTGCTTGAAGAAGACTGCAAGAGCACTGTATACCGAAAGCGGCATGAAGAGTTTGCAAGGTTCTACGATGTTAATGGCTCTCTCTGTTATTGCAGCGAGGTTAATGGTCTATTCACAGCTATTGGGTTAAAACATATACCCTCAGAGTGGCGCCTGTTTATTGACAGTTCAACTCGGAGTTTAAAAGCTGTTCTACTCCACAATGGGAACAAATATCCATCTATACCAGTTGCACATTCTGTTCAAATGAAAGAGGACTATGAAAATGTCAAACAACTGCTCACTCAAATCAGGTACGAACAATATAACTGGGACGTGTGTGGTGATTTCAAAATGATTGGTTTCCTGTTAGGTTTACAAGGAGGGTTTACTAAATATTCATGTTTTCTTTGCCTGTGGGATAGCATGGCTTCAACTGAGCACTATAAAACAGTTCAGTGGCCTCCACGTGAAGGACTGCAACCAGGAAAGTACAATGCACTCAGGGAACCTCCTGTGAAGCCTGACATAGTTCTGCTACCACCTCTCCATATTAAGTTGGGTCTAATTAAGCAGTTTGTAACTGCGTTAGATTTTGGAGGGAAAGTTTTCCAACAGATTCGGGTCATGTTCCCTAAACTCTCTGAGGCCAAAGTCAAGGCTGGCATCTTTGTAAGACCACAAGTCAGGGCGCTGTTGAATTCAAAGAACCTTGAAGCCAAGATGACTCTGATCGAAAAAGAGGCTTGGTGTGCTTTCCGTGATGTGGTTCGTGGGTTTTTAGGCAACCATAAAGCACCAAACTATAAGGAGTTAGTGTCAAACTTGATTAAGTGCTATGGCAAAACGGGGTGCCGTATGTCTTTAAAATTACACTATCTGCATTCACATCTAGACTTTTTTCGTGATAACCTGGGCGATGTGAGTGAAGAACATGGCGAAAGACTCCATCAAGATATTCAAACGATGGAGAAAAGGTACCAGGGCCATTGGGATGCTTCCATGATGGGAGACTACGTATGGTCGCTGATCAGAAAGGATAAGAATGTTCATACGCGGAAGTCGCGTTCTTCAGTGCATTTTTAAGGAACGCACACTGCATAACGAGCCTTGTTATTCTCTTATCGGTTCTCCTCATGATATATATTATATCCTTTGCACCATTTTGGGTTTGTCAAACAATTTTGGCTCAATAAACATTAATTTCCAATTGTGTTTTTATTTTCAGAAAATATTTATGTTAGCCTTTATATACTTTGCCATATGAAAAGTGTGATAACCTATATTTTTGAAACGGCTGATGATAGAGCAAAACCAATATCATTTTTGGAATCAGCGCCCCGAAATCATTAAGAAACGACAGAAAAATCACAATAAACAGAAAATTTTTCAAATTTTGTTATCCAGTGTAATAGTTGTGATGTTTAGAAACTTTTCTTACTGCCCCTGTTACATTACATCCATTTTCTTACTGCCCCTGTTACATTACCTCTATTTTCACATGAGACATCTTAAGGATAGAGCAAGATAACTTGCTTTGTCTCCATGTCTAGTAGGTTCTAAAACTTTATTTTATCTCAGGTTGTCTTCTCTGACGAATCAACTATAGCAGCGCTTGATGATCGTGTTCACACCGCCCGGCGTCGACCTGCGGAGGAATTTTTGCCAGAACGCTTGAAGAAAACAGTTAAATAGCAGATAAGTCAGGAGTGATGTCAAACGGATAAAGGTTAAATTGTTCGATGAATTCTTTCTGCGTTACACCAATTCCTAATTCATCACAAGCACCGGCGTTATGTGCGTCTGATAAATAATCCGTTTCCAATGTTCCTCCCAACGCTATGCCATTGACATATAAAGTTATATTTTTTAAGGCCGAAATTCTCGAATTTAAAGGCGTTCTTTTTATATTTCCCATTCACAGAAACGTGTTCCTGGATTCCAATTAATAACCTCTTAAGTAGAGCTCCCAGGGCGATGTTATCTATCTGTTTCGATGCCAACCCTGCTGGCACCGTGTATAGTTTGATCTGTACTCTGTTAATTGGGTATTTTACTGTGGCATGTAGTAAATTTTTTTCAATTTCTAACTGTTTAGGCGAATTTAATTTCATACGGCGTACGCGAAGGTGTTTCCATAATATGAATCACAACGGGTTTTGTGCCCTCTTCTTGAACAGCTCCCTGATTTAAACAGATCTCAAGATTCGTGCGAGTGAGCTTTACTTTCATATCGACCCCATTCACAAGCAGCTTTTCCTGGAATGTGAAGTTTGTATGCGGGCGACCAAAACACTCTTATATCTTCTTTTTAGAATTTTTAAACTTATCCTTTATACTGCTTTCGTCTTCAGCTTGATAATAGCCCTCAGCAGTTAAAAAGGTATCCTTCGCTTCTTTTCAAAAGTTTAGCACATTTTCCAGATAGGCTCGTAGGCGGTAGTAGCCCGTTCCTTCCGAGATGTTGACCTGATTTAAATATACTCGTACGTCACACTGGCTGAATATGGAGTGTAGAAAGTTTGTTTCGGGAAATACAGCGTACTTGTCATCTGAATGTACTATACGTAGTTTAGCGTACCTGTGCACGCAGCTTGGATAAAAAAAGTAAGGGCCAGAGCTGGGGATCTTGAATTCTATAGGAGCACTCGGGGAACTAATTGTGTTTAACGGGTTAATCGTGATAAAGTCAATGTGCTCAATAGAAACTTGAGTTGGGGGCATGTCAAAGAGGGACAGCACCGATTTACAACATTGTGAACTACACGGATGGATGAAACGTGCCATGACGAGCCAGAAATAGTGACACCTCTCTCGACAAGTAGTCGTGGAAGCTGGACCAGTTAGCTTTAGCAATGTTTATTATTTATTGTTAAAATTAATCCTGGCGTCGCGACAGCTGAGTCATTTAATGCCGAACGTCATAGTCAAAAGTAAATAAATAAAACAATAAAAATATAAAAACACTAAAAATTAAAAAGAAAAAGAAAAACGGAGAAAAATATCACCTAAAATGAATCATAAAAATTTGAGGAGGCCAGGTTCCTCAATAAAATAAAAAATCCCACTCCCGAGGAAAGCCATATCAGGGCCAAGTATCTGAGGGAGGAAGTAATCACCGCCCTCCCCCTGCAATGAGAAAGATGCTTCCTCCTGAGGGCACCGAGAGTGGGGCACTCGAGGAGCAAGTGCCGGATGCTGAGGGGAGCACCACACCCACACTCCGGCCTTGCTTCCCCAGCAATGTTCCCTCTAATTTTTTTTAGTCCGTGTGCGCAAGAAATTTCCGTTGTGCATACATTTAGATTCATGGTGAAAAATTGTGCAAACTTTTCTGAGCGCTATTATCTTCAAAATTAAATATATATAAATGTTAAATACTTAATAAATATTATTTCCATAAGGTGATAGCTTGATTATTACGGTACTATTAAATGGATATTAAAAAACTGTTTACAATATTATATATTCTTAAAAAAGAAAACATTTTATCCATTCTAAAAATATGAATAAAATAAAAAATAGTAAAATAAAATTCAACAAAATAAAGAAATAAAATAAAAATAACATTAATTGAAAATTATTATTTTAGTTATCATTTCTCAAAACAATTTTTAGCATTTAGCAATTTAAAATAGACTATCAAGATTAATACATGATTTTATCCATTCACAAAATAGGAATAAAATAAAAAATAAAATTCAATAAAATAAAATATAATCAAAATAACATTAAATGAAAGTGCCTTTCATTTAAGTATGATTATGATTTCTCCCTACGATCTTTAGCATTTGCCCATTTCAAATAAACTCTATGAAGATTAATACATCCGTCATCATTCAGGTAACTTTTAATTCGCATGAGCATGTCAAAATGATTTTCTTTCAAGCGGTTTCTTAATTTGTTCTTTATAGAATTCATTAAACTGAAGTCACGCTCACAATCCACACTAGATGCTACGAAAGTTCCCCCAATATCCATCAACTTAGCAAGGTCACAAAATTGTTAATTTTGGAGGACGAATGTCACCATATCATCAAAGTTTTTAACCAGCTTACTTTTTATTTTCTCGCATACAACAAATTTAAAATCATTGTACTGTTCGATTATGGTAGAACTTTCACCAAGAAAATCTGCATATTTTGCACATAAAGCTTTAACATGCTCACTGCCAAAGTCAAAGTCTTTCTGTAAAATAGCCGAACAATCAAAGGCAGACCATTCTTTTACTTCATTTTCAGGAAACCTGTCTTCCAAATGGGAACAAAGTTTTTCTATGAAAGTTAACCTTGTGTGACGGTATATTTTTGACATTACTTTAGTTACTGTCGTGACTCATGATACGCTTGAGCCAGTGCGCATTTTATTTTGCTGTGTGCGCGGGTTTCACAACGCGTGTGCGCGCGCACACGCGCACACCTTAGAGGGAACATTGTTCCCCAGCTACCTGGTAACCGTGTGTTAGGCGTAAGTGGCCGATGCGGAGACGCGTCAGGGCCGTCTCCCATCTTCTGGGCATCCTGGGATACGTCCATGGCTCGACGAGATCTGTGATCTCCCGCATCTTATTTGGGGCGGTGTTCTCCCAACTCCTCTGCCAGGAGTCTAGGGCAGATACAAGCACCTCCGAACAGATCACGGTATTGGAGGGAATAGCGGACAGGTGCAGGGCGAGACGCAGCCGCCTTCGCCACCTCGTCCACCTGTTCATTGCCCTGCACACCAACGTGTGCAGGGACCCAGCAGAAATTGACCACACGGCCACGACGCCCAATTAAAATCAGCCACTCTAAAATATCTACAACAATGCGGTGCTGACTAGTAAATGACTGAAGAGCCATAAGGGCTCCTCTGGAGTCACTGAAAATAGTAAAAAGCCTCCCACCACAATTAAATACATTCCTTAGGGCTAAAAGAATGGCTGATAACGCAGCAGTAAAAACAGATGCTGAAGCAGGGAGACTGCCCCAGCGGCTAAATTCAGGAAAGACGACCCCAAACCCGACGCCAGCATCAGATTTGGAGCCGTCGGTAAAAACAGGCACCGAGTCCATGTGGTGGGAAATATGGTCTAAAAACATGTTTCTTAAAATAAGGTCAGCCCAGTCCTTCTGGTACCAATAAAATGCCGACAGAACCTTACCTCGGGCAGTACCCAAGGTGCAAGCTTCGGTGGCGCCACAGGACGGACTGGGACCCGCGGGATGGAAAGGTCAGCCATCACCAATCTCGCCCTAAAACAAAAGGGTCGGGGAGACTTGGGGTGGGGTTCATAAAAACCATTAAAACGTTCATTAAAAATATTAAAATAAGTGGGCGAATCAGGCAGTCGCTGCACTCGATAAAAATATCTGGCTATCAGAGATCGGCGTTGAAGGTCCAGGGGCAGATTCCCAGCATCCACAAGGAGGCTAGAGATGGGAGAGGAGCGAAAAGAGCACCCGTGGCCAGACGAACGCCAGCATGATGCACAGCATCTTAAATTCGAAGTCGGGCCGGGGTCGCCGAGGTGTACACCTCAGCCCCGTACTCCAATTTTGATAAAACTAAAGCAGTGTGTAGCCGTAAAAGAGTTGCCCTGTCAGCACCCGAGGTGGTGTGCGCCAGGACCTTTAGGAGATTTAAGGATCTCGTGCAGGAAGCTTTGAGATACTGGAGGTGAGGAGCTCAGGTAAGCATTCGGTCAAAAATTAGCGCAAGGAAGCGCGCTTCCTCAGCACAAGAAATTCTGTGACCATACAAAGAGAGGTCAGGGTCCGGATGTACACCACGAATGCGACAAAATGCATAGCAACAATCTTAGACGGAAAACCGAAAACCATGCTTGTTCGCCCACAGTGAGATGCGGTCAATGGCTATCTGCATTCGCCGCTCTGCCACCAACATTCGTGAAGCAGCGAACCAGATAGCCAGGTCGGCCACAAACATGCTGTTGGACACACCCACAGGCAAGGATGATGCAATGTCACTTATTGCTAGAGCAAAGAGGGTGACACTCAATACGCTGCCGTAAGGGACACCCTCCTCCTGTATGGCAGCGGTAGAGAGAGAGGTTCCCACTTTAACTTGGAGCCTACGGTTACAGAGGAACTCCTGCACAAACTTAGGCAGGTGGACGCGAGGGCCAAATTTATGCAGCTGCTGGAGAATATGGCATTTCCAGGTTGTGTCGTAGGCCTTTTCCAGGTCAAAAATAGCATAAAAGGTGTTGTTTGGAAGCAAAGGCTTCACAAACTGAGGACTTAAGCCGCAGTAATGCTTCAGTGGTGCAACGCATTCTGCGGAAACCAGACTGAGTCAGGGACAGGAGACCTTTTCTTTCCAGGTGGTACATTAGCCGGACGTTTACCTTTTCCTTCATAACCTTAAAGAGCCACGACATGAGGGCAATAATCCATTTTTCCGGTATCCGAACGATCTGGTCCGGCCAATTTAGCGTGAGTTGAACAGGGAAATAGGCACTTCCATAGTCCTCTTGGAGGACTTGCCATGTGAAATCTAGGAGGGCATCGGTCGAGACGAATGACAGGTCTATACAGGATGGAGTGCAGCTGGTGGAATGGTAGAATGTAGGAGAGCCATCATTCAGGCACTCGAAGGAGAGCTCAGTCATAATAGTAATCAGGGTTGGGGACATATAGGTGGAGAGAGTGTCTCCCCACAAGGGGTGGCGACTATTGAAATCGCCCAGGAATAGAAAGGGCCTGGGGAGTTGTTTTACCACCTCCACCAGGTCGTCGCGGGAGACTTGAGCGTGGAGAAGGAAGTATATTGAACAGACGGTGTACTGTCTATCCAGGGAAAGCCGGGTAGAAATCACCTGCAACGGGGATCGTATTGAGAGATTGTGGAAGGGAACTGCTTGGTGTACAAGAATGGCAGCCCCCCCCCTTCCAGTGCAGGTAGGAGACGGGGTGGTGATATCGGAATATCCAGTAGGGCAGGGCATGGGCCTGGTCCCCAGGATTAGCTCCTGGGGACAGACACACACGGGACGGGAAGAGGCAATCCAGAAATTAAGACCTTCGTAGTTCGCAAATATTCCTCTGCAGTTCCAGTGTACTATTGTAGTTTTCGAGGGGTTCATTATTCAATGATGGGAGGTGGGTAAAGGTGTAGGTGCTAGGGGGTTGGGATGTGAACGGAGATCTCGGGTTCGCGAAGGCGTAGGATGGGTCAGGGGCATAACTGGCTATCTACTGTTCACCAGAGAAGGAATCGGTCGGCCAGTCGACCTCAGCGAAGATTGCTGGGTCGAGTCGGCCGAGCGAAGATTGCTGGGTCGAGTCGGCCGAGCGAGACCGGAGGCGTGGATCACGGTAGCTAGGGGAACGTTGTGGGCTCAGCGGGTGAGGGGTTTGTTAGTGGGCTTCTGTATTCGGGCCAGGAGGGGGGCGCTTTATTTTCCATAGTGGCACGTCCCCAACTGTCTGGGGTCTCACGGCGGACCCTAGGTGGCAATAGGAGTACGAGAATGATCGGGCAGGTGGGAGGGAGGACGCGCTCAGGGTGGCTGACAAAGAGAGGTCCGGGGGTGTTACGGGGGCAGGTACTGTGGGAGTGGAAGGAGATGAACCAGAGCGTTCTCATGGACGGGTGGAAAAAATGGCACCATGAGGCAAGGGCAGATCCATAAGACACATGGGCCCGGTCGAGCTCCACTTGGCCACACCATGTAGTTGCGCCAGTGCCGCATCCACTGGATCCTTGGGGGAGAGGATATTGTCCAGGTTGGATCTCGTCGTGGGAGGTGGGTCATGTAACTCGGCTACGATTGTCAGAGTCCGTTGGGGCAGATTGGGGGGACTTCTGCGGTGGGGTGATATGGTCCTCGTAGACGAGCTGGGCGTGGTGTAAGGGTCCGAGCCGTCTTTTTAGATCTGTGGGAAGAGGGAGAGGCATGTTGAAAGGCCGAAGAGTCTGGCGACTCGCTCCGGCGTCTCCGCCTCGTCGGCTTACTCGGGGCGTTAGGTTCGGGTGTGTGCAGGTGTGTGCAGAGAGTGCTGGGAGGGCAGAGTTTGAGGTGGACGGGTCTGGGTTAGGGATAGAAAATAACCGAAAATGGTAAAACCGGTTTTCACCGATGGGATTCTGTGTGCTTTTTAGGGAGGTAAATGATCAAAATATTAAACAGAAATAAGGTTTTAATTGATTCAATCAAGTATGTGTAACATTTGAATTAAAAAGTTTATTATCGAACTTCATTTTTGAAATAACACTTGAGAAAACAAAGAGCATTAGGTTTCTGATCGGACATTCTTGATCGAATCTTTGTGACGAATAAACCAGCAGCTGAAAACACACTCTCGGACTCTACGCTGGTGGCTTTTATTGTAAGCAACGTCTCGTACATTCGATCCAAATTTTCGCTTCTATTCAAAGTAGCTTCAAAATATTTGAATTCATTGTTTACGTCAAAGGTCTCAGAAGAATCTTTCTTGGGTTTCATTTTAAGTTTGTTCATCTCACACATGTACTCGTTCATAAGTTGATCGTCATCATTTACTTCACGACCTGAGCTGCATTGTAAATCTTCGAGTTTCGAAGCAATTGATTGGACTTGGTCGTCTGTTTCTGAAATCTGGCAAGCTTCTGGAAAAAAGCCCCTTAAATGTATGATCCGCATACTTCTTGAGTGCTTGTCTTGAAGGGAAGAGGAATGGTGCTGATGATTCATTTTTCAAGACCTCGGGATTGTGGAGAAAACTCAGCAAGGCGACAGCTTCTTTTTGTCTTCTCGATGAGTAGCGATCAATGAGACACTGACGTAGCTCAAAAGCTAAAGGATTGTTTTTGCTTTCAAATTTATCCAAAATGAACTTCATGGAAGATTCAGCTTTGAGCAAATTTTCATCTTCGGAACAGAGTCCCTTCAAAACAATTTCCAGTGGACGAAGCGTGTCAAAGAGGCTCTTTAGAGCATTCCATTCTTCATCTGAAATCGTCTCTGTTGAGCGTATCACTCTGAGGGCCTTTGAAATGCAATTTTTGAGTTTCAAAAATCTTTCTATCATGGCCAAAAGACTGTTCCACCTTTTTCTACAGTCAAGGATAAGCTTCATTTCCTTTCTATTAAATTCATCTTTGACAAAATCTTGCAATCTCTCATTTTTCAAAGGAGACTCGAAATATGCGGCAGATTTTTCTCACCTTATTTATTACTTTTAAGTCATCTTCTCGAAGTTTTGGAAGAACAATTACGTCATCTATGTCGGACTCAAAAATTGTATCAGTGCATAAAATTTCACACTCATCTTCGCTTAACTCATGTGCAGAGTGTTCATCTTCTTCGATGGCTTCATCTTCAGGGGTAGGGTCACTTTCCCCTTCAACTGAATTTTCAGCAGTTTTTTAATACAAGATATCCGAAACCGCGAGATGTATAGCATGCGCAATGCATTGCTGGTGATCAGGTACTACAGTATTTCTCTTCCAAATTTGACCATTACTGAGGCACCGTCGGTGGTGCAACCCACGATATGCTTATCTAGGTCCAAGCCAAAGTCTTCCACTCTTTTCCTAACGATTGCAATAGTTTTGGTGCTATCGAGAGAACCATTTATTTTCATGAGACCAAGAGACCAATGTTGATTTTCATCATGAACATTAATATTAATATATCTTTGGTTTTGCAAAGATGTATACTCATCCATAGTTAATGAATAGCGGATTCCTTGTCTCACCTGATTCTTGAAGTAGTTGACCAATTCATGTTTCTTTTTCTCATAAAAACTACACCATTTTTCTGACACCATTATGGGAAGTTGGATGAGGCTTGTCGTATTTTATCTTTCTAGGCTTTCTTGAATGAATTCACTTTTAGCAATTGATTGGAAACTCAGTCCATCTACACACGCAAGTTTCGAAATTTCCTCTTCTATGGACTTTTTTTTGGCACAAACTCTTCCACTGTTCTTTGTTTCTTCAATGGCTGATTAATCTGGTCGATGTTTATGCCATGAATATTTTTCATGTGGGATGATAAACTTGATGTAGAACCTCCACAACACTTTAAAACTTTGTGACATGTCATACACTCTGCTTCTTCTTTATTCTTACGAGTGAAATGATACCAAGCATTTGATTTCTTTGACATGATGGAGTATTAAATCTTAGAATCCTAACTGATCAATGCGCAATCATCCACATAACATTCAAGACTGAAGCATCAATTATTTACACTTATAAACAAACAAAAAACGATACGAAACGATGCAAAATGTAATTACTGTTTTTAAACGCTTGGAAACGTTTGTTTCATAGAAAATGGACCAAAGTGATCGGAGACTTGCGCAAAAATGTGAAAACCGGTTCTTATCGTCGGTTTCGGTGATGATTAAAAATTTTCATCACCGGTTAAAAACAGGTTTTTTAAGACAGGGTTCCATCTCTAGTCTGGGTGTCCCAGATTCCTGGAGAATCTTTAGCATGTGAGGTGCGTGAAGAGGAGGGATGGTGGGGGGACAGGAGGACGTCGGGTCCTGCGAGGACTCCCTTTAAGAGGGATGGAAAGCAGTGGTCGAAGGTGCTTTGAGCGGCAGACCAGGCCGGCGTGCCAAGTGGACAGAGCCGAGGGCAGGGGCATAAGATGCTCCCGGCCTCACCTCCCGACTCCGCACTCTATCTCGCGCCTCTCGGAGGCTAAGGAAGTCCGCTACCTGCAGGCCTCGGACCTCCTCCTCGAACTTGAAGAAAAGGCATTTGCGGGATGAAGAGGGGCTGTGAGCCTCTGCAATTGGAGCATTTGGGTGTGTTGGGGCACTTGTCTGGGTGAGCGATTTCTCCGCAACAAACACAGTTCGTGCGGTTGTCGGCAAACTGAACTGAAGTGTCTGAGATGTATGGGCGGACAATGAACTCACATGACGTGCGGTCTCCCATACCCAATACAATATGGTAGGGTGGGACTAAGGTGTTGAAGGTAAGAAGTAGGCGCGGGGTGGGGAGGGGGTGCCTCCATGTCGGGATGTGAAGCGATGGATCTTAGTGACACCCTGTGGTGCGAGGTCCTCCAGGAGTTCGTTCATTGTGATCGATAATTAATAGGTGGGTGGCATAATAGTGCCCTGACTCTGGTTCAGGCGAGTGTGTGGGGAGACGGACACCGAGCATCCAAGGATCTCAGTGAGGGAAAGTAGGGCTTTCGTCTCTGCGGCTGAACGTGATTTTATGAGGAGGGAGCCATCCCTCTGTGGTCGCACATCATAGCGGCTGGAGTTGTTGCGGGCTCGGATCGCCTGAAACGTCCGTTCAGAGTTGGTCAGAAGGGACCCAGAGAGAGGTCGGATCACTAGGAATTTGTGGATACTTGGGAGGGATAGGGAGGCAGTAGAATCGAAGTGGACTGGGATATCGAATGG